>JBAKBP010032912.1:0-22542 GCA_037953745.1 Lithodes maja
ATTATAGTTCTTATAACGTAATCAATTTAATGTGAATGTGCCTGAGAATGGTTATATATGTGGCTGTTATGTTTACTGTACATGTGCAAGTTGATATGTGTACAGTTGGGCACATGCATTTACATACACCCTCTGATTATACGTTTGCCCATTTGCTCTAGCCCTTTTTGAGTTACAGAGGTCAGGGGTCACGATTTCTGGTCTAACTACAAGGAGTGAACTGTACAATCCTTCTCAACATCAAGATACACGAAAATATATAATTAAGTAAGTGGTTTTAGGGAGATTCGAGCCCTTGTCGCCAAGTGTGAGCGATTGTGGTTTGCTTACCCTCGGCACCCTAGAACACTTGGCTATTGTAATTTGTATATATATGTGTGTGTGTGTGTGTGTGTGTGCTTGTTTCTGTGAGCGTGAGTGTTTTTGTGTGCGTGTGTGTTTTCCTGTGTGCGCGTGTGTTCTTCTCTGTGTGCGTGTTTCCGTGTGTTTTGTGTTTTATTTTATTTTTCAGGTGTATTATATCTCCCTGGCGTCTGTAGTCTCCCAGCAAATCTCTATTAAGGGGGCCCACCTCGCTTTTTTTTTTCCCTCTCTTTGGCTTGTATCCATTCGGCCCCTTGCAGCCTACTGTTATAAGACGTTTACCCCCATCCAGTTGTCATTATTTTCCTGGCGAGCGGTAGCGAGCCAGCATATATATTTTTGTTTTGACAGTAAGCTAGATTTGTACATTTTTCGATAGAAAAATGTCTCCGGCGAAACCGGATTTGTCCATACAATGCTGGCTCGCTATCGCTCGCCAGGAAAAATCGACACCTGGATGGGTATAAACGTCTTAAAACAGTTTGCTGAATGGGGCCGAATGGATACAAGCCAGATAAAGAGAGAAAAGGAGAGAAAGATACAACAAAAGCAGGTGACCCCTTTTAACCTCCCCTCTGTCTCCAAACACCCATCCGGAAAACTCAACAAAGGAAAAATGGCTCAAAGGGTTAAAAAAAAGGGGAAAAAAAGGCTAAACAACCAATTATTTTCACCTGTATGGTGTTCAACGAATTGGAAACAATAAAGAAAGTGAAGTCTCGCGAGTAAATTAACGTATCGTAAAATTTAATCTCGTTCATGTCTCGGTCTCTTTGTTATGAACACTCAATAATAAAGATATTAGCCCCTTGAAGCTCTGACGCGTTTTAGCAGTTTATTTTGGCTATCATTAGACGATTTATGCAGCTTAGGAAGGATCTGTGGGCATTAAAGGGTAAATACTATCTCAACCAACCTTTGACTTCCATTTACTGTTACTAATCTGAATAAAATCGTCTAATAGTAGCCAGAAAACAAAACAGAAACGCGTATTGGAGCTTGAAAGGGTTAAATTAGTAATGTTCAATATAATAATAATCATCATTATCAAAACTATCATTATCACCATCGTCATCATCATCATCATTTTAGAAAGTTAAATTAAAGTCAAGTATTATATTTAATTGAGGACTATAGGTAGCGCCAGCGAACTTGACAGTAATTTGACCCCTTAACTTCTTATACTCCAAATGAATGAAAACAATCGGACTGACGCTTCTATCATTTGGGAAGAGTCAACCAGGAAATAGGTGTGGATATTTACAGCCCGTTTGCTCTAGACCCTTTTGAGTTACAATTAAGAGCTCAGGGATCAAGATAATTGTCAATAAAGCGTGTTAGCCCCTTGATTTAGACTACCAGATATCGTGAACCTTAAGGGGAAGTTTTTAGTTGATTCCCTAGACTTCCATCAAGCTTAAATTTACTCCCCCTAGATCCCCTTTCAAGATAAATTTGTACATTTTTCGGTAGAAAAATGTCCCGGCCGAAGGCCGGTTCCCCTTAAATTACAGGCTCGCTATCGCTCGCCAGGAAAAAATCGACACCTAAATGTCACGAATGGTCTTAAAATTGACAGAAATGGGGCGAGGGTTCTTAAAATCGCCAAACTAATGGGGCGAACGTCTTAAAATCTCAAAAACAATGGGGCTAAACATGAGGGAGAAAGGGGTCCAGAAAAAAATCCTCCAGGTGGAAATCTCCCCTTAAGCTCTGTAGCTCAATAAAAGCATTAGCAAATGAGTTGTAAATTTCCACACCAATTTCTTGGCTGACCCTTCCCAAATGGTAGATATATTAGTTCAATAATTACGCTAGTCGTTTGTGAGTTATAGAGGTTAATGGTCAAGAGTTTTGGCCTACATACTTGGAACAGGGTATAGTGATTGTCTCGAGGTTGTCGTCTTGTTAACCCCTTCTGTACCGGCGACGTCTTATTTATTCCTTCCTGGCTATATTAAAACGATTTTGTCCCGTTAAAAAAAAAGGATCTGGGGTGGTGAAAAGGGTTAAGTGAGATAGTATACGAAGCCTGTTAATTGCTGGAGGCTCTATTTAAACTGAATACAATCGTCTAACAGTAGCCAGAATAAAGTTAAAAGGACGGCACCGGTATTAAAAGGGTTAAATTATTTGGCTGTACAACGCTGGCAATTATACGGTACAGTCGCGCTCAGAAGTTGTGTGGTTGATCTATTTAGTTATTCATTCATATATTTTTTTAATTTCCTCGCTAGACCTCCATCAAGCTTAAAATATCACTCCCTAGACCCCCCTTCAAGATAGGTTTGTACATTTTTCGGTAGAAAAATGTCCCGGCCAAAGGCCGAATATTCTTTAAAATGCAGGCTCGCTACCGCTCACCACAAAAAAATCGACACCTAAATGGCATGAAAGGTCTTAAAATTGACAAAGAAATGAGGCAAAAGGTGGTAAAATCGCCAAACTAATGGGCCGAACATCTTAAAATCTCAAGCCTTATGGGGCTAAACATGAGGGACAAGGGGGTGCAGAAAAAACCCTATACCTCCCCTTAAGTCTCTCTCTCTCTCTCTTCTCTCTCTCTCTCTCTCTCTCTCTCTTTCTCTCTCTCTCTCTTCTCTCTCTCTCTCTCTCTCTCTCTCTCTCTCTCTCTCTCTCTCTCTCTTCAACTATAGTCGGTTTATTTCTAGTTGTCGGTAAATTGCCTTTTTTTTTTTTTTTTTATTGAGCGATTACGAAGATTGTGTAGTGAAATGTGTTGTTAATTACGTAAACTTGACGTTAACACCTTTTGTACCAGCGACGTCTTTTTATTTATATGCTGGCTATATTTAGACGAATTTGTGCTATTTTAGAAGGATCTGTGGTAGTAGAAAGGCTTAGGTGAGATAGTTCAAAGCCTATTCATTGCTGGAGGCCCTTATGAAACTGAACAAAATCGTCTAATAGTAGCCAGAATAAAGTTAAAAGGACGTCACTGGTACTGAATGGGTCAACTATCAAGTATGGGTGTTCAGCAGAGCAATGTAATGGTCTGTCAAAAAAGATGACAAATTTTTTTTTTTTTTTTTTTTTTTTTTTTGCTATTCATTCAAATGTCACTATATCTATTTGGTGGTGTGAATATTATACTGACCAGTTAACGGTCAATTGTCAAAATGAGATATATAATAATTATATTCTAAACGGGCAAAACAAATAATGTCCACCCATCGTAGCAGCAATATCCGTTATGCCACTGCAAAGGTCAGAAAAGAAAGAGAAAGGTGACATTTTAAGATTAATTAACAACATGGCGACTGTAAAAA
Organism: Lithodes maja; assembly: GCA_037953745.1. Classification (NCBI taxonomy): domain Eukaryota; kingdom Metazoa; phylum Arthropoda; class Malacostraca; order Decapoda; family Lithodidae; genus Lithodes; species Lithodes maja. The sequence continues at coordinate 3,654 of JBAKBP010032912.1, forward strand.
GATATATCCTGGGCACTCCCTATAGAGGATTGAGTGTGATCGTGATTGATGGGGAGCGGTGTGTGTGTCTGCGTTTGTGTTCTTGTGTGTCTGTCTGTGTGTGTGTGTGTGTGTATGCATCATTGTGTGTTAGTGTGGAAATGTGTGGTGTGTTTGTTTCAGTGTGTGTTTAAATGTGTGTGTTTGTGACGGTGTGTGTTAGTGTGTGGGTAACTGAGTATCACACCACCAACACCCCTCCCCCACACCACCAACACCCCTCCCCCACACCACCATATACTGTTGGGGGAGGGGTGTTGGTGGTGTGAAGGAGGGGTGATGGTGGTGGTGTGGGGGAGGAGTGTTTGGTGGTGGTGTGGGGAAGGGGTGTTTGGTGGTGTGGGGAAGGGGTGTTTGGTGGTGGTGTGGGGAAGGGGTGTTTGGTGGTGTGGGGAAGGGTTTTTTGTTCCCTCACCACCCCCTCTTCCTCCCTCACACCACCAACACCCCTCCCCCACACCATCACCAACACTCCTCCCCCACACCACCACCCACACCCCTCCCCCACATCATCACCAACACCCCTCCCCCACACCACCACCAACACCCCTCCCCCACACCACCACCAACACCCCTCTCCCACACCACCGTATACTGTTGGGGGAGGAGTGTGGGTGGTGTGGGGAAGTTTGTTTTATTCCCTCACCACACCCCTTTTCCTCCCTCACACCACCAACACCCCTCCCCCACACCATCACCAACACCCCTCCCCCACAACACCACCCACACTCCTCCCCCACACCACCAACACCCCTCTCCCACACCACCGTATACTGTTGGGGGAGGAGTGTGGGTGGTGTGGGGGAGGGTTTTTAGTTCCCTCACCACACCCCTTTCCTCCCCCACACCCCCAACACCCCTCCCCCACACCTCCTTTGATGGATGACACCACACACCCATTAGGCCACAGATAGGGGGGGAGATAAGGGAGCTTTTTATCGTAGTCACTCTCAGAAGTTGTGACACACCTCCACGACTTCACTCAAGTAATCAATCAATCTATCTCTCCTCTCTCCTCTCTCTCTCTCTGTCTCTCTCTCTCTCTCTCTCTCTCTCTCTCTCTCTCTCTCTCTCTCTCTCTCTCTCTCTCTCTCTCTCTCTCTCTCTCTGTGGATAGCACCCGATATATGTCCATATCGGAAACATTTATAGGCTAATCTCTACAGTAGTCATGTCCTGAACCTTAGTGGTTAATTTTTGGTCTATTTATGTATGTATATATATTAATTTTATAGTTTCATCACTAGACCTCCATCTTGCGTAAAACATACCCCCCCCCCCCCTTCAAGATCAATTTGTAAATTTTTCGGTAGAACAATTTCCTGGCCATAGGCCGGTTCCTCCTAGAATTACAGGTTCGCTATTCCTCGCCAGGAAAAAATCGATACCTAAATGGCACGGAAAGTCTTTATATTGACAAAGAAATGAGGCGAAACTAATGGAATGAACGTCTTATAATCTCAAAGCTAATGGGACTACACATGAGGGAGAATAAGCAAATACCTCCCCCCGTAATTGTCTTGGTGGTGTAATGGTTAGAGTGCTTATAAGTTCTGTATGTGGTATCCAAGGTTCGAATCCCGGGAGGATCACATGCTTTAATTAATTTCATATAAGGGTGTTTGATGTTGGGAGTGAAATAAATTAATTAAGGGGAGGTGGGCCGTTTTTCTGCCCCCCCCCCTTCTCCCTCATGTTTAGTCCCCTTAGTTTTCATATTTTAATACGTTCGCTCCATTAGTTTGTCGATTTTAAGACCTTTGGCCCCATTTCTTGGTCAATATCAAGACCTTTCGTGCTATTTAAGTGTTGATTTTTCTCTTAGTGAACGATAGTGAGCCTGTAGTTTTGGAAGAACCGGCCTTGGGCCGGGAAATTTTTCTGCCGAAAAATGTACAAATTAATCTACAAGGGGGATCTAATGGATATTTGTTTAAGTTTGATGGAGGTCTAGGGAGGAAACTAGAAAAATAATTATTACATGAAAACAAAATTGACCAAAAAGTGAACCACCCCCCCTTAAGATTACCGTATACCTCTTTGGCGTGTTGCATTTATATTGGTCCCGAGGTTATTGAGGCCATTGATAATGAAAGTGTACAGTCAAGAGCACTAATGGCGACGCACCCATTTAAAGCAGTATCGAATGCAAACGAGACTATACAATACAATAATATGGCACAGAGGCTTCATAAATTAGTCATAAAGGTTCAAAGATTCGAATTGGTGAATCAGTATCGAACGCAAACTATACAATACAATAATATAGCACAGAGGCTTCATTAACTAGCTTTAAAGGCTCAAAGATTCGAACTGGTGTAGGCTAACGTTATATACAGTTTATGCTAAGAACTGTTCAGTCACTCATAAAAAATTGTGGACCCCTATTTTTTTCTCTGTGCAATTATAGCTATCTGAATTAATTTGTGGATGGAACCTGCTTTTCAAAAAATAGTATTTATAGTTGATGTCAAGAAAATTATATTCATAAATCCGTGTCCAGAGATATGCTTCCATAATTAGAAATAGGAGAGATCCACGAATGTTTATGAGTGACTGTACAGTTGGCCAAATAAGTGATGTCGTAGCACCAAGTATATTTCGATCAATAATTGGTATCAGCACTATCTAAGCATTAATTGATCGTTTCGAGTGAGATATACAAACTTGTTACTATCTTTATACACCCTATTCAACATCTGACAGACATAACAAACAAAATACACCACACAGCAAGCAAAACTTAATGACAGCGACGATATGACTTATTTGGCCAACCGTACATCTAGATCAGGTCCTCCTTCACCCGGATAGCACTTCCGCCACTTCTCCGCTTCTCTCCTCCATCCCCGTAGTGACCGGATACATATGCCTCTCACACATAGCTAGACACATAGTAAACACGTACAATACTCGCATAGGACATTACACGGTAATGATACATCCTCTCTCTCCTGTGTACTCCTTTGTACTCCTTTGTACTCTCTCTCTCTCTCTCCCTCTCCCTCTCTCTCTCTCTCTCTCTCTCTCTCTCTCTCTCTCTCTCTCTCTCTCTCTCTCTCTCTCTCTCTCTCTATTTACCTCTCTCTATATTGTGACGCATGTCGAGTATGAGCATGCTGTACAGAACGCCCAGTCAGGCCCCACCCTCGCTAGGATCGTCAGGGCAGGAACTTTGGCTGTAGTCTGTGTAGAGTTTCCTAACTCAGTTTATGTGAACCGTTGTACTATAAGTATTATCATTATGTATTTTGTTTTCTTCTAAGTCAACGAGTTCTATTTTATATCATTAGTTATAAGTATTGTGTGTGGGACTTATATACAATGATGAGAGAGAGAGTTATGTAACGACAGCCAGTGAGCGCGCCACGAGGTGTGTAGGCCTAACTCCCTCCTCCCTTCCTCCCTTCCTCCCTTTCAGCGCGTGGGAAGTTCTTTGTCGATCCCAGATTGAGAGAGTATATGACGTCATGATTGCCAGTGGGCGGTCCTTAGTGTTGGCGATATGCTCGCTACAGGGCCGAGTATAAAAAGAGAGGTCCTCGCCACAATTCTTCAGAACTCATCAGGCAAAGCGACCTCTCATATCCCTTGCAACTATCGATATTCTTCCGACTGATGTGAACTTTCTCTACTCTCTGAACAGCCTATTTTCTTCTCTTCTCGTCCCTTTTTAACCAATGACCCCTTTGGTGCAGATTTAGTCAGCCAAAGTATTATCGCTTGAGTTCTCACGAGATAAGTGCCTGTTAGATAGCCTATTTTTGGAAGGGTTAACTAGAATAGGATTGATTGATGTTTGTTGCACTCGTATATGTATTTCCCTGTGTACTATTATTCATGTTCCTGTTTTCTGCTGGTTTAGGTAATGCTAGACTGGGATAGGGTTCCTCGAGTTGTGATTTCCTATGAGTGCTAGGTTGGTTGAGCCAGCACAATTGCAACGGAGACGTGGGAAGCCTAGGGGGTCTTTTTGATTGTGTACCGTGGGAGTTTAGCACTGTGTTGCGAGTGAGGGCTTTTGCCTGTGCCACCCAACACTGTGCTATCTCATTTGCTTGACTTTGAGAGGATCGCCAGGAGAGAACCAGATACTAGTGATCTGGATCTCTCAAGAGAGCATCCCGTCAATTACCGTAATTTGGCCGCACAGTCTTAAGGACCTCGCTAGGCTACGAGCCGCTTGCTCAGCCATTGTCTCTTAACCTTAGATATCCCAGCTAGACTTTGCTCGACCAGCAGATACAGCATAGTATTGAAGCTTCTCCTTATGTATATTATTGTTTAAGCACTATTGATTTCATGTGTGGCACGCTTAGCTACTTCAGAGATTAGTGGCCCACGAGCACAATCTTAGTAGGCTATTGCCAGTGCATTGTCGGAGTACTTCTTTTATATGTTTGCCATATCCTATTGCTTATTCTTATAATTCTTCTTATGTCAATTTAAAGCCTTTAATTACCAGTGAGTTATTCATTAAATTGCTGTTCAAAATCCGATACTTACTTCTTACGAGTATTCGAGAAGCATCTAACTTTAACAGAAGATTCCTTGCTTGATGCTCGAGGACTATTGTTTAACGTAACGTAATAGTGCCGATCCGAAGTAGAGGGTGGAGGACTTCTTAAGTTCTTAGTTCAAGGGTGGATTACTTCGGCTTCGGCCAACACTATTCTTTAGTGTTGTAGTACTTTCTTCTTTGTTTGATTGTTGACCAGACTAGATAACTCCCGTCTTGTTATTAGTCTGTTGTGTGAAACGCTAGTACCGAGTTCTTGTATACCCCGTTATAGCAGATAGAACTCTGGAGGGTAGTGGCGTTTTTTTGTTCGGCTGGCAGTACTCTGGGGTTGGGATCGTGTGTTTCCGTTGTGGCAGCGAGCCATACTCGAGTCCTGTGTAAGAGCCCTAGTGTACCCGAGTGCCCGGTCGTAACAAATGGCGACCTTGCTTAGGATTTTGTGAACAGTATAATTTTTTGCAGAGTTGTACAACATTTGTTTGTTGGTACTTTAGCGTACATATTGAAGAATATTTTTTTTTGTAAGGCAATTAGGAGAGCATTTAAGAGACTCCAGTTAATTTAGTAATTAGTGCTTGCATAAGGGAGTTTAACACTTTTGTCTCGAGAATTTTTTGGTGAACTTCAGTATGTCGGGCCCTAGTATTGACGAGGAGCGAGAGATGCTATTTGAGGAGGTGCCGTTAGTAACTAGTGAGGAGGATGCTAGACTTTTTGTGAGTAAGCAGTACCATGTGACGGAGGAGAGGCTGACTGGGGTGAATGTTTATGGCTTGCACCTGATAGCCAAGGTTTTGGGTCTATCCAATGTAGGAGGGATGTCCAAGGGGGAGCTGATTTCCTGGGTGTTGCGTGGGCGACATGGGGTTTTGGAGGAGAGGGCGTTTGGGGGGGTTCCTCCCCAGATCCCCTCTCACTCGACTCCCACAGTGCCGTCCACTCAGTTGCCGGAGGTTAGCACTCTCCCACAGAGGGATGAGCATTGGAAGATTGGAGTGCCCTCGGGCGGTGCGTATGGTGGTTCCCCAGTTCTTGCCCCCCCTCCTTCAGTAGTGGCAGCTCCCTCTTCCGGCCTGTCTCCTGAGATGATATTTAAACTCGAGCTTGCTAAAATGGAGAATGAGGCTAGGAAGCAGGAGATGGAGAATGAGTCTAGGAGGCAGGAGAATGAGACTAGGAAGCAGGAGAATGAGACTAAGAGGCATGAGATTGAGGTTGAGGCTAGGAAGCAGGAGAATGAGACTAGGAGGCATGAGATTGAGGCTGAGACTAGGAGGCACGAGGCTGAGCTTAGGTACGACTCAGAGAAATATTGTGCTCAAATAGATTTAGATAAGACTCGTGCAGAGTCGACAGGGATTCGGATGGGCCGTGAGGGCCAAGTAAGAGAACAGTCCTTGTCTCACTTAGTCAAATTGGTGCCGGCATTTAGTGAAACTGAAGTCACAGAATTTTTTAATCGTTTTGAGAAGAAGTGTAGGGAGCATAATTGGCCTGAAGAGAAGTGGGCAGCTCTAGTCTCCTCCAGACTTACGGGTAAGGGTCTGAAGGCTTATGATGCACTGCCTTTAGAGTCTTGCATTGACTACCCAGAATTGAAGAGAGCTGTCCTACGGGCATACGAGTTGCAACCAGAAACATATCGATTGAAGTTTCGGGGTGTTACAAAGACTAGGGAGGCGACCTTTCTTGAACATGCCCGGGACTTAAAAGATGCACTTGCTAACTGGACACGTTCTGAGAAAGCTGAGACGGCCGAACAGTTGACTGAGCTGTTTCTGCTCGAGCAGTTTTATAAGTGTACTGGTGCAGATATGACTTTAACTATTAAAGAAAAGAACCCTAAAACTCTACAGGAGGCAGCTGAGATGGCTGACCTCCGGCTATCATTAATTCGTGGGTGCGGGTCTGCCCAGCGTAGTGAGGCAGGTAACAAGGGGCGTGACACCCCACCCCCCCGAGTTAGTGATATACATTATGCAAACAAGTACAAGAGCTATGATACCAAGACTGACCACAAGACTAGCACCGTCCCATTTAAGAAGGGGCCGGGCCCTTCCCAGTACCAAGGGAAGCCCAGAGGGGAGTTGGAGTGTTATCTTTGTCATGAAAAGGGGCACTTTGCAAGAGTCTGTCCTAGCAAACCACCTACAGCAGCTGTGTCTTTGGCCTGCAACATTGGTGTGTCTCCGAAGTCTTCTGAGTTTGCCCGGGGCAGTTCGTCAGAGGCTGAGGCACAGCCAATGCAGAAACACCTGAGAGGCTCGAACCCTGCTCAGGATGTTTTTTGCGACCATAGAGGACGGGGTTGCGTGATGTGGGCGGGGCGCAAGCATGGAGTAGAGGTCTTGCGTGATACAGGTGCTTCCCAGACTCTGATGAACAATTTGACTGGCTACCCTATAAATGCGGCTCGGGTGGTAGTGGTGCAGGGTATTAATGCAACTCGGTCATACCCGCTGGTGCGGTTGGAGTTGGAGGTGGATGGTGTGGCACGTGAATTGGATGTTGGGATTGTGGAGAAACTGCCAGTGGAGGGCGTCGACCTTCTTCTCGGCAACGACTTTGCAATGCCCGCTTCTGAGGTTCTACCCTTAGTCGTTGCCGAGAGGACGGCCGACGTGAGTAGGGAAGAGCAAGAGTGGGTCGAGCGGTGCCAGACACAACCCATGGCGTGTGTTGTCACCCGAGCTCGGGCAGATAAAGTGTCACAGCCTAGTCCTCCGTCTTCAGACCAGCAGAGGAACGATCAACAGGAGGAGGCTAAAGCTGGAGTTGGTTTTAAGAGTTTTGACTCGGCGGCTCTCCTGGGTGATTTAGTATTGGCACCTATGTTGGAGTCTGGAGAGGCCCCAGGACCTGTCACAGTTAGTGAGGAGGTAGGGCCGGAAGAGACTCCGGGGCAGCAACGTTGCACACGGAGAGAAAAAAGGGTTGCTCAGTTTGATATTGGGGAAGGACTTGGGTTGCTTCGGAAGCATCTAGACAGGTTGGTTCCCTCAGATATTTGTAAACTGCAGTTGGAGGATCCGGAAGTTCAGAAGTGTGGTAATGGTGCTGTCGAGATTAAACACGAGGACGGGGAAGCATGTCATGTGAACCTGTTGGAGGAGTTTGTGAGGCAACCACCTGAGCAGCCTACTGTCCCTGCGTTGGTCTGCCGCGGCCAAGGTGGAGAAGGAGAGGGGGGCAGTAGGGCACAGGTGGAGGAGAGTAGGGATTGTCATGTCTCGGCGAAGCAGTGGGCGGGGGACACGAGTCTGGTGGCTGTGGAAGCGCTAGAGCACCTGTCTGAGCAGCAGTGTGCAGCACTCCAGCACCAGCTCGGTTCATACCCCACTGGTCGTGCCGAGCCCCTGAGTCTCACAACTCGGGCGGTGCGAGATGTTCCGCAGGCAGGTCATGTGACTGTTAAAAGACCGTTAGCCTCGTTGTTTCGGTGGTTTAAGGTGGGCGACGAGGCCTTGGCATGGTTGCCAGGTCAGGGTCGACCCATGGCTGCCAAGGGTGGTGGTCAAAAGGAGGACATTGAGCAGATTGGTAGGGTCGGCTGTGGTATCGCAGTGCCCGGTCGTCACATAGCCTCCCAATGCTGCTCTAGTCTAATGCAACAGCCCTACCACAGACCGACTGTATCTGGCCATGTCGCTAAAAGCGGTGATGCTGCGCAGGCAGATGTCGTCACAAGGAATGTGGGGGTGCGCATGTACGGTATCGGCGGGGAAGCCTTAGCTATAATGAACTGTGGGAGTGACTGCACGGGTGGTACTGATTGTCCCTCTCATGACCTGGCTGTTCTAGGGACGAAGGTGGAGAAGGAGGGAGACTACAGGTTAGAAGCTGCGGTCTCGGCTGGGTTGTGGGAGGGCACAAGGCATGTTGTTCGTGGAGACAGTGCAAGGCAGTTATTTACTAGGCTATGGCAGTACTTTCGCATGTTTGTTGCTTCTCCAGGCCTGAGGTACGGGGTAGAATCCGACATGCAGGCTGGAGATAGTGCAAGGCTCAGTTTAATTCCCTGCCGTATAAATCCTGCTCGACAGCCTATGGTGCAAGCAGAGCTGGATTACGTGTGGACGAAGGATCTGAGGGATAAGGAATGTCGTGAGTGGTCGTTGCGTGTAACTTTGTCCGAGCGCGCTAAAGAGGTATGTGGTTTTGTTGTGGACGGGAGTACCTACCAGTGCAATGTTATGCCCTACGGACTTAAGAATGCACCAGCAACGTGTCAGAGCCTGATGAATGAAAGTGAAAAGGACAATGATGCGCTGGGGCATTTCGAGATCTATGTTCCAGCCTATGGTCCGGTCGGTGTAGTTTACCCAGATCATTACCCTCTCAAGATCTTGGACCCGTTTCACAATCGGAATATGAGGCTGACCAGGTGGTCACTAAGGTTATTGGTATATAACCTGGACATAAGCCATATTGCCGGTTGTGACAACGAGGTTGCATGTGGTCGTTCAGGGGTATATGATCCTGGGTAAATTGACACACGGGTAGCCTCCTGCTTTGGTTTGAGTAGTAGTTTGCGCTTGGTGCTTGTTGGCTCGCGGTTGTAGCCCAGCGTATTGGGTCGTAAAGCAGGATTGTTGAGCGTTTGGTATAGAAGAAAATAGGCTGCCCTTATAGTGCAGCCGGGAAAAAACATATTAAAATATAAAAATCATATAAAAACTCTTTCTTTTTGATGAAGATAATTGTATAAGTTTGTCATAGCCTATAAGGTTTGAGTAGTCCACGAACTATCAAACGGCTGAGCTGCTGTAAGCTCGCTCTGGGAGCATGATATTGTGTCTTTTACTATTGTTGGGAGGAGTTATGAAATGTGAATTTTTTTTTATAAGATGTGTTTTAGTGATAAACTCAGCGTTGTTTTAGTGCCATGCGGTCGCTGGGTGTGAGGGGTTTGATGGGGTTCTGTATATCAGATTTTAGCTCAGGGTTGAGCAAGTAAAATCTTGGGGGAGGTGTGACGCATGTCGAGTATGAGCATGCTGTACAGAACGCCCAGTCAGGCCCCACCCTCGCTAGGATCGTCAGGGCAGGAACTTTGGCTGTAGTCTGTGTAGAGTTTCCTAACTCAGTTTATGTGAACCGTTGTACTATAAGTATTATCATTATGTATTTTGTTTTCTTCTAAGTCAACGAGTTCTATTTTATATCATTAGTTATAAGTATTGTGTGTGGGACTTATATACAATGATGAGAGAGAGAGTTATGTAACGACAGCCAGTGAGCGCGCCACGAGGTGTGTAGGCCTAACTCCCTCCTCCCTTCCTCCCTTCCTCCCTTTCAGCGCGTGGGAAGTTCTTTGTCGATCCCAGATTGAGAGAGTATATGACGTCATGATTGCCAGTGGGCGGTCCTTAGTGTTGGCGATATGCTCGCTACAGGGCCGAGTATAAAAAGAGAGGTCCTCGCCACAATTCTTCAGAACTCATCAGGCAAAGCGACCTCTCATATCCCTTGCAACTATCGATATTCTTCCGACTGATGTGAACTTTCTCTACTCTCTGAACAGCCTATTTTCTTCTCTTCTCGTCCCTTTTTAACCAATGACCCCTTTGGTGCAGATTTAGTCAGCCAAAGTATTATCGCTTGAGTTCTCACGAGATAAGTGCCTGTTAGATAGCCTATTTTTGGAAGGGTTAACTAGAATAGGATTGATTGATGTTTGTTGCACTCGTATATGTATTTCCCTGTGTACTATTATTCATGTTCCTGTTTTCTGCTGGTTTAGGTAATGCTAGACTGGGATAGGGTTCCTCGAGTTGTGATTTCCTATGAGTGCTAGGTTGGTTGAGCCAGCACAATTGCAACGGAGACGTGGGAAGCCTAGGGGGTCTTTTTGATTGTGTACCGTGGGAGTTTAGCACTGTGTTGCGAGTGAGGGCTTTTGCCTGTGCCACCCAACACTGTGCTATCTCATTTGCTTGACTTTGAGAGGATCGCCAGGAGAGAACCAGATACTAGTGATCTGGATCTCTCAAGAGAGCATCCCGTCAATTACCGTAATTTGGCCGCACAGTCTTAAGGACCTCGCTAGGCTACGAGCCGCTTGCTCAGCCATTGTCTCTTAACCTTAGATATCCCAGCTAGACTTTGCTCGACCAGCAGATACAGCATAGTATTGAAGCTTCTCCTTATGTATATTATTGTTTAAGCACTATTGATTTCATGTGTGGCACGCTTAGCTACTTCAGAGATTAGTGGCCCACGAGCACAATCTTAGTAGGCTATTGCCAGTGCATTGTCGGAGTACTTCTTTTATATGTTTGCCATATCCTATTGCTTATTCTTATAATTCTTCTTATGTCAATTTAAAGCCTTTAATTACCAGTGAGTTATTCATTAAATTGCTGTTCAAAATCCGATACTTACTTCTTACGAGTATTCGAGAAGCATCTAACTTTAACAGAAGATTCCTTGCTTGATGCTCGAGGACTATTGTTTAACGTAACGTAATAGTGCCGATCCGAAGTAGAGGGTGGAGGACTTCTTAAGTTCTTAGTTCAAGGGTGGATTACTTCGGCTTCGGCCAACACTATTCTTTAGTGTTGTAGTACTTTCTTCTTTGTTTGATTGTTGACCAGACTAGATAACTCCCGTCTTGTTATTAGTCTGTTGTGTGAAACGCTAGTACCGAGTTCTTGTATACCCCGTTATAGCAGATAGAACTCTGGAGGGTAGTGGCGTTTTTTTGTTCGGCTGGCAGTACTCTGGGGTTGGGATCGTGTGTTTCCGTTGTGGCAGCGAGCCATACTCGAGTCCTGTGTAAGAGCCCTAGTGTACCCGAGTGCCCGGTCGTAACAATATATCTTTGTCTGTCTGTCTATCTATCTATCTCTCTCTCTCTCTCTCTCTCTCTCTCTCTCTCTCTATCTCTCCCAAATCTATTTAACCAGGAGTCACAGTGGTGGGGGAGAGGGTGGGAGGGGTTCAGATGGTGATAAGAACACTAACTAACTAACTTTAAGAGACCGCGGGCGGGTAATGCGATAAGTATTATTGGACACCAGAAGAGCGCAGAAGGAGAAAACCAACGAGAAAATGAAGAAGAAGTGTGGGTGAGTGTGCTTGTGTTGTGTGTATGTTTGTGTGTGACCATATAATATTATGTGTGTGTGTGATTATATATTATGTGTATGTGTGTAAGTGTATTTGACCATGTGTGTGTGTGAGAGAGAGTTACACAGATAGTCAGAGCATACAGACTTTGCGATTCCTATTAGGTGGTTTAAACTTAATACGACTAGAGACAGGAACAGTTAATAGTAGTAGAATGCTCTCTCCCCACCCTCCGCATCCTCCGGCTAAAATGCCGTACCGAAAAATGGGATGAAGCGCAATGTCACGGATCAGGAAATGCCCACAAGGAAGGTTTTCATAAAGGATAGAACAAAATTAGTCTGAAATGGAACTTTCAAAAGGGAACTACCAAGACAATTAAAGGTTTATGAACCAGCTCACGATATATTATCCATTCTCGAATACTGGATATTAATCTAAGCATGTACATATACCCAACTGTACTATGATAGCCTAATGATTACACGAATGGAAGGGGTAAGCACTAGGGAAGGCCTCGCTAGGAATTACTCCAGAACCTGAATAAATTCATATCACCAACCCACAAAATAACTTACAAATAAACCTAATTAATGAAATTAATGAAACCAATGAATACATGTGGTACTCCAAGGATTCGAACCTAAGATACTCACCCCGAGGGTCAAACAGTAGTCCTCTTACTCATTTTCACACACTCTTTCACTCTCTAGCTCACTCTCACTCACTAGCTCTCTCCCATTCACCTTCACTCTCACTCTCTCTCTCTCTCTTACTCTTTCTCTTTCAGGCGCACCCCTAAACGACCACAAAACCCACCATTATACAACCCCCCCCCCCCCCTCTCTATCTTTTTCCTGGGTTTACTCTTTATAAATATTCCAGCCCCGGCCCCTCCATCATATACATATTTATTTCACACGTACGGCTTTCTCTCGCTCCGTTTATCATTTATTTTTGAGTTTTATGTATGTATAATTGTATATATATATTTTGTTTACTCCTCTATTACAGTTAGCCCCTTTTCATTTTTCGTTTTCTGTTCTTCCTCTCATTATTTTCATCTATATATAATTTCTTTTCGTTTTTTTTTTTTTTTCTTTGGCTCTTCTATTTTAGTTAGGGGTTTAATTTCCTTTATGTTCTTCCTTTCATTATTTCCATCCGTATTTCCTTTTATATTTCTTTGGACTCTTCTAATTTAGTCGGACATTGTTTTACATTTCCCGTCTTCTTTTAATTATTTTCATCTGGATATGTTATTTTCTTTTCGTTTTTCACATCTTCTATTTTAGTTTTAGTTTAAATGTGTTGTTTTGTTCTTCCTTTCATTCTTTTGTTTGTTATATTATTGTTTTCCTCCCATTACTCCAATCTCGTTTATATATTTTGATGGTCACTTCAGTTTTTTCATATTTATTTATTTAGTGTTTTGTATATTTTTATTTGTCAAGTTTCCTATTTGTCTCACTGTTTTATGTATTCGAAAAGTACCTTCATATTATTAATTATATTAGGTGTACATAATCATTTCTCTGAACTTTGCTATTACTATTGCTCTCCCTTTCATCCCATGAGTCTCTCTTGTCTCTTATATTAAATTAGTAATTATATATTGGATTACATCACTATTAGCTCTTATGGCTCTGGACTCCTCCTTCATGTTTTTGTTTTCTGTTTATTTATGTATTTAGATTTATTATAAAGGGGAGATTTCCACTTGAGGGATTTTATTCTGGATCCCTTTCTATTTCATGTTTGGTCCCATTGCTTTTGATATTCTAAGACGTTCGCCCCGTTAGTTTGGTGGTTTTAAGAATGTTGCCCCATTTCTGTCAATTTTAAGACCTTTCGTGCCATTTAGGTGTCAATTTTAAGACCTTTCGTGCCATTTAGGTGTCAATTTTAAGACCTTTCGTGCCATTTAGGTGTCAATTTTATCCTGGCGAGCGAAAGCGAACCTGTATTTTAAGCGGAACTGGCCTTTGGCCGGGACATTTTTCTACCGAAAAATGTACAAATTTAACTTGAAAGGGGGTCTAGGGGGTGTAATTTTAAGCTTGATGGAATTCTAGGGAACAAACTAAAAACCTCCCCTTAAAGCTTGATGGAGGTCAAGGAAGGAAACTAAATACAATAGAAGTAAATAAATAAATAAATAAATACAAATATCTCCCTAACTAGTTATTATTACAGCTGACTCTTTGCATTGTTCCTTTTCACTGTCTATAGCATATCTTTCACGACGTATACTTGTTCTTAAAGGATTGTATTGTAAATGTACTCCTGTCAATAGATAGCAAGGTAGATAGATAGATTGATAGATAGACAGACAAATGAATGAATGGATAGGCGGATGGCTAGAGGAATGTACAGTTGGCCACATAAATTCTGTTCCTCGTCGTGATCTTCTATATTAAAGTAAAATTAGCATGACTGAATTACGAGTGTGGTTTCTTTTCATTATCAGTTGACAAGTCCTATGAGTCAACCGCTGCATAAGAAACTACTCTCCTAATTCATTCATGCGCATTATATTTCCACGTATAAGACCATGGAGAGGAACAGAACTTATGTGGGCAACTGTACAATTAGATATAGGCAGATTAAGGGGGAGGTATTTTTATTTTTTTTGTCGACCCCCTTCTCCCTCATGTTTAGCATATTAGTTTTGAAATTTTAAGACGTTTTTCGCGTTAGCTTGGCGATTTTGAGGCCTTTCGCCCCATTTGTTTGTCAATACTAAGACCTTTCGTGGCATTTAGGTGTCGAATTTTTTCCTGGCGAGCGAAAGCGAGCCTGTAATGTTAAGAGGAACCAGCCTTCGGCTGGGAAATTTTTCTACCGAAAAATTTACAAATTTATCTGGGGGGTGTTTTTATTTTTTAAGTTTGATGGAGGTCTAGCGAGGATACTCAAAAATATATGAATATATTAATATATTAATATATTAATATATAGACCAAATAACAAGCACTACCCCCTTAAATACCTTGAGTCTGTGTTCGTCCTACAGTAATAGATAGATGGATGGGTGGGTAGATGGATAAAGGCATGGACAATTAGATAGACAAATCATTGTTCGTCCTACGGTAAACAAACCATGTGTCTGCCGTATCGATCACGATCCAAATTAAGGGGGAAGGTAGTCGCTTTTTCTGGACCTCCTCCCTCATGTTTAGAATATTTGTTTTGAGATTTTTAGACGTCCTTTCCTTTAGTTTGGCGATTTTTCGTCCGTTCGCCCCATTTCTTTGTCAATATTACGACTGTTCGTGCCATTTAGGTGTCAATTTTTTCCTGGCGAGCGATAGCGAGCCTGTAATTTTAGAAGGAACCGGCCTTTGGCCGGTACATTCTTCTATCAAAAGATGTACAAAGTTTTCTTGTAAGGGGTCTAGGGGTTGTTTTTTAAGCTTGATGGAGGTGTAAGGAGGACACTCAAAAATATAATAATAGATAAATATATAGACCCAAAAACAAGCACTACCCCCTTAATACAGCAAAAGTACAGTATATAACAACAAGATCCCCCTGCCTACAATAATGACACCAGCACTCTTACCGCCAGTAATGAGAATAACCACACTATAAAATCCATGTCAAAATAACCAACACTGCTTCTTTTGTTATTATTTTCGACTCTTTCTATGACGCAAATGCCCCCCCCCCCCCCTTCCCCCCTAAAAAAAAAAAATCCATTGATGTGACGGTGGCCTGAAAAATATATAGGAATGCTGAAAATGCTGTGAATAAAAAAAAAAGTATGATTAACAAAGGGGGCAGTGGGGGGGGGGGGGGAAGACTGGGACTGTGCATTCATTTCTTTCATTGAGTTTTCCTGGTTGAGTGGGTGTAAATCCATATATGCATCATTCTCTGACTCGTTCTCTCTTTCTCTCTCTCTCTCTCTGTGTACTTACATACTGTACTTACCTACCTACAGTACATATTCGTCTACCTAAATGTCTACCGATCAATCTATCTACCTTCCTTCCTCCCACTTCCTCCCAAATTACAGGTACACTATCGCTCGCCAGGAAAAGGTCGACACCTAAATGTCACGAAAAGTCTTTAAAATTACATATTTTCTTCTATGTGTATGAAGGAAACAAAAAGCAAAGCTGCCTGTAACAAGTGCCCCCCCCCCCCCCCCAACCCCAAAGTTGAAAGAGTGACAGGTGTCCGAATTCAAGGGCGAAATATCTGAAAATCGCCTAACTAATGGGGCGGACATCTAAAAATCTCAAAACCATTGGGGCTAAGCATGAGGGGTTCACAAAAATAACCAATCCCCTTAAGTGAAAATCTCCCCTTAACTACACCTGCCCGAACGGTAAAGCGGTGCAATGGTACGACTTGGTAATTTCGACAGGTGCAACGGTGTGTACGTGTGTGTGTGTGGGGGGGGGGGGGGGTGATGATGATTGATGTGTTTCTGTTGTGTTATTGCGCATCATATTTTTGGTGTTGGAGTGTTTTGTTTTGTTTTGTATTTCTGTGTTGTGTTGTCAAATGTTCTGTCGTGTTGTACTGTGTTGTGTTGTATATCGTATTATGTGTATTGGGGTGTTCTGAGAGAGAGAGAGAGAGAGAGAGAGAGAGAGAGAGAGAGAGAGAGAGAGAGAGAGAGAGAGATAAAGAGAAAGAGAGAGAGAGATATATAAATAGAAAGAGAGCGAGAGAGAGAGAGACAGAGAAAGAGAGCCCCCAAGACGTAAACAAAGTGCCCGCCTCAACCCCCCCCCCCCCCCTCTCGTGGATTAAGTCAGCCCCCCACTCAGCAGCTTTGACTCGCCCTGTCGTTGTGGGCTAGTCTGTGGGGCTTATATCCAGTCGTGTGTGGGTGTGGGTGTGGGTGTACGTATGGGTGTGTGTGTGTGATGGGGGGGGGGTCTAGGTGTGTGTGGGTGTGGGTGTACGTATGGGTGGAAATGTCTGGGTGTGTGTGTGTGATGGGAGGGGGGGGGGGTCTAGGTGTGTGTGGGTGGAGGTTTCTAGGTGTGTATGTGAGATGGGTGGGTCTGTGCGTGTGTGTGTGTGTGTCGTTGTGAGATAGTCTGTGGGGTTTATATCCAGTCGTGTGTATGTGTGTGTGGAGGTGTCTAGGTGTGAGGGGAGGGGGGGGGGGTGTCTAGGTGTGTGTGGGTGGGGTTGTGTATGGAGGTGTGTGTATGTGTGATATATATGGTCCGTACGAGTGTGATAACCAGCTGAATGCCCGGATGTAACTCGTACTAGTGTCAGTGAGTGGATCTGCCGGAACAATAATACTGACCAATGGTACGATTCCCTGATCCCCAAGCACCAACGAACGATGGGTCTGTGTGAGGGAGGTGTTGTGTTGTGTTGTGTGTTGTGTGTTGTGTTCATGTTGTGTTGTGTGTTGTGTTAATGTTGTGTTGTGTTATGTGTTAATGTTGTGTTGTTGGTTGTGTTGTTGGTTGTGTTGTGTTATGTGTTAATGTTGTGTTGTGGGTTGTGTTGTGTTGTGTGTTGTGTTATGTGTTTTATGTTGTGTTGTGGGTTGTGTTGTGTTGTGTTATGTGTTAATGTTGTGTTGTGGGTTGTGTTGTGTTGTGTTGTGTTGTGTTGTGTGTTGTGTTATGTGTTAATGTTGTGTTGTGATGTGGTGTTGTTTTTATGTTGTGTTGTGGGTTGTGTTTTGTGTTGTGTTATGTGTTGTGTTTTATGTTGTGTTGTGTTGTGTGTTTTATGTTGTGTTGTGGGTTGTGTTTTGTGTTGTGTTATGTGTTGTGTTTTGTGTTGTGTTATGTGTTGTGTTTTATGTTGTGTTGTGTTGTGTGTTTTATGTTGTGTTGTGGGTTTTGTTGTATTTTGTTTTGTGGTTTGGTGTTGGGATGAATGTTGTTTTGTGTGTTGTGTATTGTTGTGTTGGGATGAATATTGTGTGCTGTGTTTTGCGTTGTGTTGTGTATTGTGGTTTTGCGATTAATGTTGTGTTATTTGCGTCTGTGAGGTGTTGTTTATGTTGTGGGGAGCGGCGTGGTGTGTAGGTGTAAGTATCGTAACCCTTTGAGTGCGGTACCAGCGACGTGTGTTATATTTTATTCTAGCTATATTTAGGCGCTATTATGCAGCTTAGGAAGGATCTGTGGTAGTTGAAAGAGTTGGTTGAGAAAGTTTGGAGTGCCTTATTATCGCTAGAGGTCCTTCCTAAGCTGAATGTAATCGTCTAATAGGTGCCAGAATATGATGAAAAGGACGTCCCTGGTACTGAACGGGTTAATATTGTGCAGTAGGGTTGATGTATCGTGTCGCGGTGGTTTAGTATCGTAGGTATAGCCGTTTGTAGGTGAGGGTGGTGATATAAACCATTTACCCTCTAGTGCGTGATTGGGTAACGTCGGCCCCCCTTGTGTTTCTGAGAGAGTACTATACCGGCCCGATACGGTAATACGCAACGGTAATACGGAACGATGGAACGGTTCGCTTACCTTGAGAGAGAGAAGGGTGGGGGGGGGGGGGGGGGGGTTATGTTGTGTTGGGTTGGGTTGTAGTCTTTGTATGTTGTGTTGTGTATGTGAGAGCTGCTGTTTTGTTGTATTGTTGTGTTGTGTATGTGAGAGCTGCTGTTTTGTTGTATTGTGTATGTGAGAGCTGCTGTTTTGTTGTATTGTTGTGTTGTGTATGTGAGAGCTGCTGTTTTGTTGTATTGTTGTGTTGTGTATGTGAGAGCTGCTGTTTTGTTGTATTGTGTATGTGAGAGCTGCTGTTTTGTTGTATTGTTGTGTTGTGTATGTGAGAGCTGCTGTTTTGTTGTGTTGTGTATGTGAGAGCTGCTGTTTTGTTGTATTGTTGTGTTGTGTATGTGAGAGCTGCTGTTTTGTTGTTTTGTTGTGTTGTGTATGTGAGAGCTGCTGTTTTGTTGTTTTGTTGTGTTGTGTATGTGAGAGCTGCTGTTTTGTTGTATTGTTGTGTTGTGTATGTGAGAGCTGCTGTTTTGTTGTATTGTGTATGTGAGAGCTGCTGTTTTGTTGTATTGTGTATGTGAGAGCTGCTGTTTTGTTGTTTTGTTGTATTGTGTATGTGAGAGCTGCTGTTTTGTTGTATTGTGTATGTGAGAGCTGCTGTTTTGTTGTATTGTTGTGTTGTGTATGTGAGAGCTGCTGTTTTGTTGTATTGTTGTGTTGTGTGTGTGAGAGCTGCTGTTTTGTTGTGTTGTGTATGTGAGAGCTGCTGTTTTGTTGTATTGTTGTGTTGTGTATGTGAGAGCTGCTGTTTTGTTGTGTTGTG
>JBAKBP010032913.1:0-22541 GCA_037953745.1 Lithodes maja
CCTCAGTAATTGCCGTCAATAATATATCCCTAGGCAATCTCGCTAGTATTCCAATTCCATCATGCTCGGTAACACACACACTCAGACATAGGGGAGGTGTGGTGGAGTGGTCTTGCCATTGGTAATCCAATGGACCCGGGTTCGAATCCCGATATGTCAATGGGAAGATATTATGGAGATGGAATTTGTGCTGTACTTAGTATCAATGCATTACCACAAAGCCCACCGAAATGCCAAATAAATAGCCTTATGAATATTCCCATATCAAAATATGCTACAGGGGAACAATGCCTAGCGAGTTCATTGCTCAACAGGTGGCGTTCTGAGAGTGAGGGTCCGAGTCTAGGTAGTGAGACAGCACTGGAGCACTGGAGCGAGGAAGCTTCAGAGATGGGGCTGCTTCGAGCCGTGAGTGAGCAACTAAGCCCCATGTATTTGGCAGAGTCTGGTTGCAGCTAAAAGTGATCTACATGTCTCACCCCCTAGACTGGAACGAGACCTCACGGGCTTCACCGTTCAATAATGGTTGAATGTACAGGCTCTCAGCCTATGCCCGAGACTAAATTAATTAAATTGCTTCAAACTCCGTGTGTCCAGGCATTTTGGATCGAACGTCCCTTGATTTTGGCCCAGTCACTCTTTCAACTCTGGGAGAGGCACTCGCTGCAGGCAATTCTGCCTTTTGCCTCCCTCACTCACAGAAAAAACAAAAACAAAAATAAGATGGAATATAGAAAAACAAAAACAAAACCTCAGACACACTCACAGACTCACTAAAACATTCAACCTTCACCTGGTAACATATTGCTCAATCAACGTAAAAGTGGTCCAGCAAATGTTTTTCCAAGTTTTTCTCATCGTAATAAAAATGTAAATTCTGAAACTTTATTTTAGCGAGGTCGACCCGTTTGGTACCGTTGACGTCTTTTTTCATTGTATTCCGGCTACTATTAGAAGATTTTGTTCAGCTTAGGAAGGACTTCTAGCCATAATAAAGGCTTCACACTTTCTCAACCCACCCTTTTAACTACCACAGCTACTTCCTAAGCTGCATATTATATCGTTTAAATATAGCTAGAGTAAAATACAGCACACGTCGCTGGTACTCAAAGGGTTAACCCGTTCAGTACCGGTGCCGTCTTTGTAGCTTTATTCTGGCTACTATTAGACGATTGTATTTAGTTTAAAAAGGGCCTCCAGCAATTAACAGGCTTCGTACCATTTCATATTTTTGTCACTAACCAACTTTACTTCTAAACTCAATTAATGAAATCAACAAATACATGTGGCACTCCAAAGACTCGAGCCTAGGATACTCACATCCGAGATTCCGCCCATTTATGGATTACTAAGGACGGCCTTCGACCGGGATATTTTTCTACCGAAAGATTTACAAATTGATCTTGAAAGGGGATCCAGTGGGTTTAAAGTTTGATGGAGGTCTAGCGAGGAAACTCAAAACAATATTTATACATAATTATATAGATACCAAACAAGCACCAACCCCTTAAGTCCTTTATTTTACCTCTCCTCTTTAACCCTATATATACTACCAAAGATCCTTCTTAAACTGCACACAATCGTCTATATATAGCTAGAATAAGATTAAAAAGGCGTCGTCGGTACAGAAGGGATTACTTTTGAGAACCATGACATAAATTAAGTTATTAACCGTTTTCTCGAAGCAATTATATAATATATTGCACTTACATTAATACATATTAGCGAGAAATAGGACGAATTTGAATGCAATATGATCCACAACATTTATACTATTAAATATTTAGCATGTAACTACTAAATTCGAGTAAGCATAGAACAAACCCGCCCTGCTCGTCACCTATCCATTTCTCCGTTCTCACTCTCACTCTCTCAATCACTACCCTGTATACTGTACACCTTCCCTACTACGCTTAGAAGACATATTCCTCGGTTACCACACACTCCTCTTTCCCCTTTACCCTTATATAGGGGGACTATTATGCCAGTCTTCCAGTCATCGGGTGCACTCCTTCTCCCATGCTAGTTTCAACATTTTCCATACCCATTCGATCACTATCTCACCACCATACCTCAACATTTCCCCATACACTCTATCGGTTCCTGGTGCTTTCCCCAACTTCACTCTTTTCATGGCTTCCCACACTTCTGACGTCCTGATACCCACCTCCTCCCATACCCCATCCAACTAGGTTTGCTGGTGCTTCATTCCTGACATTTAGCAATTTGTTAAAGTACTTTGTTTAATGCTTTTATTACCAGTGTTGGAAGGTAATAGAAGTTGTGTCCTACCATCCACCTTAAAGGAAAAAGGAGGGGGCGTGTTAAGTAAAAAAAAAAAAAAAAAAAAAAAAAAAAAAAGGTCCCACCCCTTTCCCATTCTTAAGTAAGCCATTTTAGATTTACAGAAGAGTGACCATTACTTGCATTACTGCATGTCTACAAACATTTCAGTAATGTAAGCATGTTTCCTTCTATTTTTTTTTTTTTTTTTTTTTAAGTGACAGTTACAAAGTGGTGTACAATCTATCTCATTCTAGCTACATTGTAGTTTATCTCATTGTAGGTACCAGCACCTCCCTACAATCAACCTAGCTGTTCCCAAATTCGTCCCTCCACCACGACCATTTCAAAGTCCAAGTCTCTCACTCTTGTCCTCTGTAGCAGGGAGGATCTTGTACCCCTGAGACATAGGAGTGCAGACCTGAGAAGAGAGAAAGAGAGCCGGCATCTCATCCAAGTTATGACTTGGCTTCTATGCTGGCGCTTTTTCTCCGATATTTGTTCAGCTAATCTGGCATAGAAGACACTTGCAGAAGGTCCCATACCTCCCGACGATGAGAAGACCAGAGGAGTAAAGCTTCCTTGATCCCAGTTCAAAATTCTTTCTTCATAAGCGCGTTTTTTCTCACTTTCGTTTCTCAAGTATGCCGCCTTGTGTCCTCGCTCACGATATGTTTGTGCTCTTGGGTTGAAGATTCTGATGTCGAAAAAAGCCCGTTGTCCCCTCGTCCAAAAACCTCGAGCACTTACGTCCACTCTTGCTTCATTTGAAGTATTTGCAGTATTGTGGGCCAAGCGCTGTCCGTCCATAGGCAGAAGTTCCGGTTCGATTCTGACATCATGGCACACCTCGTCCAGCATTTGTGCAGTGATGTCTCGTACTTCATCATGCCGGATACAGATGAATCCTCCTTTCTTACAGGTCATACAGTGGTCTGGGTTGTTTATTTCACCGCATGCACATTTCAGCGGCAGGTTCGAAACTGGCCACCCATACCTCAAGGCTACGGCATCATTGAATTCTTGTTTATTTAAGCTGAAGCCTTTCTCCTTTATTGGTAATGATGTGAGCCAATTTGAAGCCCCCCCCCCCCCTATGACTATGAGTAACTACATGTAAACTCAGGTTATTAGATATCACAAATAGACCAGGGTATACACAGATAATATTATTCCACACATATAGTTATTTATACTGATATGTTATACTCTTTGGATGTGGTTTGTTACATAATTATTGCCAAGTCTGATAATATAAGATAATGTGATACAGGGGAAATATTTACCTAGAGTAAATTACCCTCGAGAATTGCAACCCATTTTTTCCCCAACACATTATTTCCTTGATCTATTTACTTTACTATGACTGTCTAATAAATATCAATTAAATCAATATAATTACTGAAGTTAATTGAGTATACCTTTATCAATTGTTCATATTACCGCAAACATAATGTTTATCAACAGGGCAATTAATATTTGTCATTGTTATATTGCATTGCGCAATAATCTTGTATGATCAAGCTACACATTTATTTTGAAATTAATTGAAAAAAAGCTAGATAATCGAATGAGTTACCTCGGCATATAGAAGCTTATGAAGGTGATACTTTCACGTCCACCTCCTCTCGGGAGATAAGGTTTTCTGGCAATAGATGGATATATAGATAGATAGATAGATAGATGGATAAATCAGATTAGCGAGTTCACGAAATATGATATGACATCAAGATTTGTGTGCAATGAAGCCAAAGCGTCACATTTTTCCCTTGCCCCTCAACTTTCTCTTCATAATTGCTGAGGGGCACAGGGCCCTGGGTGGGGCTTTGGTTTCCCGGGCGTTTCCGCACCCTCCTCAGCTCCCCGCCATGGAGTGGCTTCGGTCACCCAGGCTTTATTGTGGTCGGCAGGGAGGGTTCTGTGGGGGCACTCGGTTATGGCCTTGGAATTGCTCGGGGCCTTGGGGCTGTTCGGCCAGGCAGCTTGGGGAACAACAACATCAACAACAACAACTATACTCTATTTTTGTCCAGCTGATCGTAAATTGAATCTCTTATTAACTGATTTCTCGATACTTAATGGAAATATATGAAATTACTATGGTTGTGTGTCATATTAATGCCAAGTTTTCAGAATAAACATCATCTTTCGCTACAAAATCTACCTTATAGCCGAGTAACAAAGATAGAAACATGACAATTTACCCTCAGCTGGGAAAAAATAGACTAGAGGATAGAAAAAAGTCCGAGCTCGGAGAGGGAGAGGAAGGTGGATAATTATACATGGCCGCGTCAATATAATGTTACTTCGTGGTGCTACTTCAAAATATATTCTTCTCAATTGCAATCATATTGCAATCATATTGCTGAATAAATTTCATAATGTGATTCATTAGGTGTAAATGGATATATATAATAGTGTTACTTTCAACATTCTGTATACCTCTTATAACCTAGAGAGAGAGAGAGAGAGAGAGACGTTTCAGTTACTGAAAGAGGGAATCTACTGTTCATTACGAATTAGTTTCGGGAACATTATTGTATGAACAAGTAGAAGTAAATAAGTTTAACATTCGTCACTGTATGTTATAGAACGTCACCTCCTCCCAATGTGTCTTACCCTTTTAACACTACGACAAGCTCCCTCCCTTCCCATCAAGCTGCGCCATCTATGGGGCAAAATCTTCGATTGATTCAGGGAGGGGAGTGTGAGATCTTACTATATTCAGAGCGAACAAACTACACAACGGATTAACCCAAACCCTATGACTAGGTGGCCCACGCGGAATTGCGTGGACCAAGCGGACCAAGGATCCGCTTCATTGACTTGTTGATAGCTGAGGCAAAAGTTTTGAAGATACCTGTAGAAAAAGTCTTACAATTGTTCCAGAGTGGAAGTCCAAAGTCTGGCTTACAATACGCATTGTAAGTGGTGAGTGTGATGAATATTGTGGTAGTGGTGTCTGTTGGTGATGAATGTGAAGGTAGTAGTGGCGGTGGGGATGATAATGGTGGTGGTATTGGAGTTTTGTGATGGTTGAATTTGAAGAAGGTGGTAGTGGAATTTGGTGGTAGTGAAGGAGGAGTTACACTGGTTAGGAGTGGTTGGAACTTGGGGTGAGGGTATGAATGGTGGAGTTATAATGGTGGTGAGTATTTGGTGGTGGATGGTGTTGATACATAGTTGGTGGAAGAGGAATTAAGGTGTTACTGGTTGAGGATGCCATGGTGAGATGATTTAGATAAGATTATAGTAGAATATATATCCTTCACCATACTATAATTTTTTTTTTTTTTTTATATATTCCAACTTACTTCCTCTCGGGCATAGGCGGAGAGCCTTAACATTCACCGCTTTACAATGAACAGTGAAGCCCGTGAGGTCTTGTTCCAGTCAAGGGAGTGAGACATGTGAAGCACGTCGAGTACAACGAGCACCTGCCATCTTGCCTTCACATGAGGCACGGTGCTCACTCATGGCCCGAAACGACCCCATCTCTGAAGCCACCTCGTTCCCGTGCTTCACTGTCTCACCCCTTACACTCGGACTCTCACACTTACACACACACAACGCCACCTGTTGAGCAGATAACTCACCAGGCATTGCATCCCTATAGCATATTTTGAATATGGGAATATTCATACAGTGCTATTTAATCAGGGAACAATGAGGGTATTTTATTGACGTTTCGGTGGGCTTGTGGTAATGCACTGATACTAGGTACAGCACAAATTCCATCCCAATAATATCTTCCCATTGATACATCGGGATTTGAACCCGGGATCTTTGGATTACCAGGCCAGTGGCAAGACCACTCCACCACACCTCCCCTTTACACAGCCATAGACACACACACACACACACACACACCCACACACACACTCTCTCTCTCTCCAATTACAGTATATTCCCTCTATTGCCAGCATTGTACGTTTGTAATTAGTTCACCTTTGGATATTACTGGTATGTTGTGGTCGTCATGTCTTAATGGGAACATGATTAAGTTTCTAGTAAACAAGATCAATATGTGTAGCATAGCCGTGTTTCGTAAACCAAACACCTCACTACACCAGAGGTTTGTGCTTGCTTGCTGTGTCCCTGTTTTATGAGAAGATACAATAATGAACACAGACACTAAGTATATTAATTGCAGAAGTGCACATAAAATATAGCAATAGTGTTTCGTTTAGAAAGTAAAACTTTTTCATATAATATTTTAATCTAAAAAAAAAAAAAAAAAAATAAGTCCCACCCCTTTCCCATTCTTAAGTAAGCCATTTTAGATATACGGAAGCGCGATTATAACTTACATTACTGCAAGTTTAAAATGGCATATATTTTAATACATAGCTGATAAGAGCACACCGAACCTTGATTTCCCTCAACACTCGCATCGGCTATTCAGAATTCACAAAATAAAGTAACTTGTGACATTTAGTCGGTTCACTAAAGGTTAGATTATATAAATTATTATATATATTTCAAAGTTAATTTAAATTGCGAAATGCTATCACTGCAGAGTGAATGCCACACAAAGTTTGTGTAGTGATTTGCTGACAGCTGAGGTGTATGTTTAACAAAGATTAGTGTATCCATCATAGAGTTCAGATACCTTACAATACCACTACCTTGTTAAGCTATTCTGTCATCTTATTTACAAGAAGGAAGTACTAAAACAGACCAAACTTTTAAATATCTATAAGTTTTCTTCCCCGTGCAATACCATCAAGAAAATATATACAAATAAATACACATTTGGTACATTACAAATAATGTTGCAAATATTTGGTAAACAATCCCTTTAGCGAGGTATTCCCAGACACTTGAGATGAAACACAGAGACGTCATAATCAATGTTGCTAATGACCGGAGGGAGTATGTTAATTGGAAATACGAGGTGAAAAGGAAGATTGACAAGGAACGTGACAAATTACTTGGCGAAAACGTTGACATTAGGTGGAAAGTGATACAGAGAGAGAAAGATGACATGAAGCGAGCGTTGACGATGATGATGAGGTAAAGATGAAGTTGGCAGAGAAAAATGAAAATAGTGCCAACAATATAGAAAGGATTGACAAGGTATAGGGAAAGAAACCAACATACCGACAATGAAAATGTTGGATAATGTCTTCTAGCAGGTAACTAACCGAACATAGTGTTAGATGAATAATCCTGCATCATAAAGCTAAACGAGGACCCACGCAAGAAATTTATATTAAAGAAAGCAAAATCAAAGCGAATTGAAATGTGAATAAGACGATAATAATGGGATATGAATGTAAATATTGATTAAACAAGACGATCTCAAAAATAAGAAGACGGAGTAAATTAGGAAATGTAAACATAATTACAACAAAAGTAAAGTAATTATTTAAACATTATGCAAAAGAAATCTAGTAGAGTGTTAGACTACTGATAATGAGAGCAGGAATATGAAGCAAGGATAAACAGAAGGGAAATGTGAAGATGAAAGCAAAATAACACAGATGACCTCACATCTCACATTTTCTGACATGAAGATAAACGCGGGTGGCTGGACCCTGAGACACTCACACACACTTAAGGGGAAGGTAGCTGCTTTTTCTCCCTTACGTTCAGTCCCACTAGTTTTGAGAGTTTAAGACGTTTGTTCCATTAGTTTGGCGATTTTAAGACATTTCGCCCCATTTCTTTGTCAATATAAAGACCTTTCGTGCAACCTAGGTGTCGATATGATCCTGGCGAGCGATAGTGAGCCTCTCATTCTAGGGAGGAAGCGGGACATTTCTCTGAAAAATTTATATACATTTATCTTAAAGGAGGGTCAAGTTTTGTTTTGTTAAAGCTTGATTGAGGTCTAGCGAGGTTACTACAACATAAATCACATTAATAGATAAATATACCAAGAAATAAACACTACCCCTTAACTGGTGATTGGGACACTTGAGAATCAGAGTGAAAAGAAACCTGCATAAAACAAGATGATAGCGATCGTAAAGAATAAATACATTAAATATGAAACAAAAGTAAGGCTGAAAGGAGAAAATGTGGCAACAGAAAATTAGAAATGGTAAGGCAAGAATATATTGCTCAATGTATATTATATCTATCTATCTATCTATCTATCTATCTATCTATCTATCTATATTATATACAAACACGTATATACATTAGGACACTAGTGGGGGCATTCAGGAAACCGCATACCTCCACTTAAGGGGGGTGACCTGTTTTTGTTCTGTCCTTTTCTATCTTTCTCTGGCTTGTATCCATTTGGCCCTATTCAGCCTACTGTTTTAAGATGTTTATCCCCATCCAGATGTCAATTTTTTACTGGTGAGCAGTAGCGAGCCAGAATATTTTTAATTTTTGTTTGACAGCAGGTTAAATTTGTACATTTTTTGATAGAAAAATTTCTCCGGCGAAGCCGGATTTCTTCATATAATGGTGGCTCGCTAGCGCTCGCCAGGAAGAAATCGACACCTAGATGGGGATAAACATCTTAAAATAGTTGGCTGAATGGGGCCGAATGGATACAAGCCAGAGAAAGAGAGAAAAGGACAGAAATAACAAAAAGCAGGTCACCCCCCTTAAGCTGGCGGAGGTATGCACTCTACCATTAGTATTCTAAATGGAATCACTTCTTTCTTGGCGCACGGTGTGAGTGGTGTACACAAAGTTGCGATGTACAAACGGTGACTAAAGCGATAGACTAAACACAACTAAACCCAAATCAATAGATATATGTCAATGAACAAGTTTATCAAGTTGTGGTCGGCAGGGAGGGTTCTGCGGGGGTGCTCGGTTATGGCCTTGGCCTTGCTCGGGGCCTTGGGGCTGTTCGGCCAGGCAGCTTGGGGAACAACAACAACAACAACAACTGACTCCCTGCTTCACCTTAGGACCTTTGGACTAAGAAAGTGTCGCTGCTTTTGTCTGATGTAGGCTACTATTTTAGTCTCCGACTGTCCTACAACTAAGGTTTGTTATCTAATGATAATGTTATGTAGCAAAAGTACCTTGGTTATGAGCAAGATCAAATTATTATAATTATAATTCAACCTTGATATGTGTTGATGAATTTATGTTTTCCTTTAAGGGGAGATTTCCACTTGAGGGATTTTTTCTTTATCCCTTTCTCCCTCATGTTTAGCCCCATTGCTTTTGAAATTTTAAGACGTTCGCCCCATTATTTTGACGATTTTAAGAACTTTCACCCCATTTATGTCACTTTTAAGACCTTTCGTCCCATTTAGGTGTCTATGTTTTCCTGGCGAGCGATAGCGAGCCTGTAATTTAAGAGGAACCGGCCTTAGGCCGGGAAATTTTTCTACCGAAAAATATACAAATTTATCTTGAAAGGGGGTCATGGGGGTGTAATTTCAAGCTTGATGGAAGTACAAAGGAGTACAAAGGAAATCAAGCAACAACAGGTCTAGTGACCCTTCTAAGCTGCTTGTCCTCCAAACCACTGAGGATCAAGTGTCCAAACAGTGGTTTAGAGGGGGTAAGGGAACATTGGAAAGGGAACTACTGCCCTGCCACTAACGTGGCAGGACTAGGAAGTTAGTAGGGGACATATGGGTTAGTAACTGAGGGGAGGATAAAGTAAAGTTATTCATTTACAAACGCAGTCAGTCGCGGGTTTGATGCGAGATATTTGTCTACGCGGAATTTAAACGAATCAACGGTGCTGCAGTCTATAAAGTCTCGGGGAAGCCCATTCCAAAAGTTGACAACTCGATTGAAGAATAAATTCTTAGATTAGTGTGAGTTAAAAGATTTACCAATAATTTTGCAACCGTTTCCCCGCGTGTAATTAGATTGGTCGATAGTGAAGTACTTACTACAGTTCATATTGTCGATGCCTTTGATGATTTTGAACACTTGAATTAAGTCACCTCTTAATCTGCGCTGGGTTAAAGGAAATAGATTTAATTCTCTCAGACGCTCTTCGTATGGTTTGTTCTTTAGGCTAGGTATAATTTTGGTAACTCTACATTGAACTCGTTCTAGCTTGTTTATGTCTTTTTGGTAATAAGGGCACCAGCATTGAATGCAGTATTCCAGAAGAGGGCGGACTAAGGAATTGTAAAGGGTTAGGATTACGTCTTTGGATTTATGCTCAAATGATCTGCCTATAAAGCCAATTATTTTGTTTGCCTTCTTAACAACTTCTGAACATTGTTGACTCGGTTTTAGGTTACTCGATATTGTTACTCCCAGATCGGTTTCTCTGTTTACATTCTTAAGCTGAGTGCCATTCATCGAATAGTTTGCTTTCTCATTTAGGTATCCGATATGTAGTACTTTACATTTATCCGCATTGAAACTCATTTGCCAAATTTGGGCCCAATGTGACAATTTATCTAGATTGTGTTGCATATCGTCAACTTGATCTTTTGAGAGTACGCTATTTGCAATTTTTGTATCGTCAGCAAATTTTGAGATTGTACAGGTGAGACCCTCATCTATGCCGTTGATGTAAATTAGAAAGAGAATTGGTCCTAGTACCGATCCCTGGGGTACCCCGCTACTTGGTCCATTTAGATGCCTTACCGTTTATGACTACTCTTTGCTTTCTGTCGCTGAGCCAATTTTCTATCCATTTCAACACACCGTCTTGTATTCCATGCGCTTTTAGTTTTAGCAGTAAACGTTTGTGGGGAACTTTGTCAAAGGCCTTTTGAAAATCAAGGTATATAATATCTACAGCTTTACTCTCATCGTAGAGGTTGAGAATATCGTGGAAGAAGTCTAAGATGTTTGTTAAACAGGAACGTTTTTTACGAAAGCCGTGTTGAGTATCTTTAAGTATGTTATTTTCCTCTAAGTGATTTACGAGTCTGTCTCTTATGACCGTTTCTAGCATTTTACATACAACTGAGGTTAAGCTAATTGGACGATAGTTACTGGGTAGGGATTTGCTGCCTTTTTTTAATATCGGTGTTACGTTGGCTATCTTCCACTGATCAGGCATAGTTCCAGACTGCAAGGATTTATTGAATAGTAATGTCAGTGGTTTGGAGAGCTCATCCTTAGCTTCCTTTAGAACTCTAGGCGAGATTGTATCAGGTCCAGGCGTTTTATTTACCTTGAGTTTATCTAAACAATTCAATACTTCTCTCTCTGTAACGGTGATATTGCTTAGAACATCTGAATTATCAATCTGAATCGGCGATGGTGTAGGGATATCACTGAGGTCTTCTGTTGTAAAAACTGATGCAAAGAAGGTATTGAGGGCATTACTCATTTGTACTTCGTCTTTGGTGTATTCTCCATTTTCATCGACTAACGGTCCAACAGTTGAAGTAACTACTTTTTTCTTTCTGATATAACTATAGAATTCTTTCGGGTTTGTTTTACTTTGATTCGCAATATGTAACTCTAGGGTCTTTTTACTTTGCTTAATTAACTTTTTGGCTTTGCGTCGTAGCTCTACAAATTTCACCCGTTCTTCGTCATTTTGTGAGGATTTTAATCTATCATTAGCAAATTTTTTAGCAAGCAGGCAGTTTGAAATATCTTTATTCCACCATTTGGGCTTATTATTATGGCCTGGACGCCGTATTTTCGATGGTTACATTTCTCTGTTTACATTCTTAAGCTGAGTGCCATTCATCGAATAGTTTGCTTTCTCATTTAGTTAGGTTGGTCTCTGGTCTTGCACTGCTTTTAGGTAAGTGGTTTCGAATAACTTCCAAGATGTATTTATGTCGTTATTGTTAATTAAAAAGCTCCAGTCAGTTTCTTTAAACATAGCTCTAAGTTTATGAAAGTTTGCTTTCTTGAAATTAGGGACTTTTTCGATGCTACTATTTGGTTCGTTACTAGTAAAGTTTAAAGTGAAAGTTATCGTACGATGGTCGCTGTTACTGAATTCATCACCAACATTCAAATTCTCTATTAATTCTTCTTTTGTTGCAAGTACAATGTCAAGAACGTTATTACCACGGATCGGTGTTCGAACAAATTGATAAAGCGAACTCTCTTGCAAGTTCGTATACAAGTCATGTCCGGAGTGTGAAGTAAGAGTATCGCCCCACTTGGTCACAGGTAAATTAAAGTCGCCAAAAAATACGGTATCTTGTGAGTTACTTACATCTGCAATTTGTTCATAAATTTCTCAGTCAGTTTGCACTGATTGAGCTGGAGGTCTGTATATTAATGCAAGTATTATTTTTATACCTTTATTATTCTTTATTAGCACAAAAGATGTGTCGACGTTCACAATTTGAGGTTTTGACAAGAGGGTCGGGTTAAGACTTTCTTTGATATAAAATAAAACGCCACCTCCATTTTTATTTATTCGGCTTTTCTCAAACATTACATAACCGGGAAGTGAATACTCTGCTAAAAAGTCTCTATCTACTGTATTGAGCCAAGATTCTGTTATACCAATCACATCATAATTTTCAGTAAACACTAGTTCCTCTAAATCTGAAAATGTATTGCGTATGCTACGAGCGTTTGCATAGAAAACCTTTAAAGTTGCGGTTTTAGCACTCGCAGAACGTTCTTTAATCAAATTTTTGGTTCTGATCGGATCTACATTTACATTCATGGCTGACATCGGTCCTCGGTCATTATCCCTGGCGGTTTTGAATTTGGGTCGTGTTGGTGGAGCTTTATCCAAATTCGCGGTTCTTGACAGATTAGCATTTAATTCCTTCGCAGGTTGCCGCCCTCGCTGTCTTCGGTCCTCCTTCCTGGTTGTCCTGTGCTGAGTCGATTTCTTCTCCGAAAATCCTTCACCGCATCGTTGAGAAGACGCCCAAAACGTGCTGCTCCCACCTGGTTCAGATGAACTCCATCGTCCGAAAACAAATAGTCATCATAGTAGAAGTTGTCCCAGGTCTCGACAAATCCCACGTTTTCCTTCCTGCAGAGGTTTG
Organism: Lithodes maja; assembly: GCA_037953745.1. Classification (NCBI taxonomy): domain Eukaryota; kingdom Metazoa; phylum Arthropoda; class Malacostraca; order Decapoda; family Lithodidae; genus Lithodes; species Lithodes maja. The sequence goes on from JBAKBP010032913.1 coordinate 13,158, forward strand.
CTGGACAACGATTTGTGCTGGTGGCTATGTTGTAAAATCGGCTCTCTACACCAAGCCGGGGGACGATTCCTGAGACGATGATCCTTGATGACTTCTCCTTAAACGACTTGATCAGCTGCTGGTACTTTAAAAGCAAATCTTCCGACCGGGTTCGCTGTACATCGTTGGATCCAACGTGAATGACGTACATTGTATTAGCAGGGGCCAGCTTAGATACTTCGTCAACTGCAGCAACTACGTCGTCCACACCACCACCAGGGATACAAAAACGCTTCCTGGTCTTAGGTGCTCTGGCGCAAAACTCTGTGAGCTGACCACGTATCATCGAGTCTCCCACGAGCCGGACTTCTTCTATTTCCGCTTCGTCATTTGAGTCTGCGAGTATCTGGAAGCGGTTTTGACACTCGGTAATCGGTATGGGTTTCCTGGTCTTGGGGGAAACGTTGTTCCTCACAACACGGAAGTTGTCTTGAGGGGGAAGAGAGTTACTATTTGTTTCTTGAGTATCGGAACCATCAGATGAAATGGCTACTGCAGGCGTTGAATTGTTGGCAGTTGACGTTGGGGCGTTGGTGGCTGCTGGAGTTGCGGTGACAATTGAAGTTTGTGGTACTCCAACGTTGAGTGTTATAAACTCTTGGAGTGATTCCAGCTTCATGGTGAGGACGTTGATCTTGTTGTAGGCTTCATCTAATTTCACTGTCAAATTCTCTTGTTGCTGGCAGAGACGGCAGACTTGAAGATCGACAGTAACAAACATGGACTCGCCAAACCTACTGGCGCAGTTCGTACAAGTGCGAGGCATGGTAACAGTCAGTTTCTTCAGATCACTTCACTCACTTTAAAACACTTAACTCACTTTAAAACACTTCACTCACTTTAGAAACACTTCAATCACTTCAACCAAAAACAAATATGTTGAAATACACAACAATAGGTTATCAGGGGTGATAGCCTAACCGAAAACAAAAAATTTGAGATACGCAGAATTAGGCTTCAGGGGCGATAGCCTAACCAAAAGTTTAAAAACAAATTAAATACGCACCAATAGGTTACCAGCGTTGAATAGCCTAGCCGAAAATAATAAAATTGAAATACGCAGAAATAGGCTACCAGGTGTGATAACCTAACCTTAAACAAATATATATATATATATATATATATAACAGAATATGTAACTAAATATACAATTCACCAAATAGAGATTATATAAAAATAAAGTGTGACCGCACACAAGGGGTTAATATACTGTATCAACAGATGGCCCTGGTGTCACTGTAGCCTAGTAAAGCAGTAGCCTACTCTTTTTAGATAAAACAAAACAAAATGTATCAGTCAAAGGTTACTACAAGATCGTGCAAGCAACAACTAAAATTACAGATATATATAGCTACAGTAGGATAATAAATACAATATCTACTAGAGTTAATAAGAACAACAGATTGGCTGGCTATAGGCTAGGCTAGGTTTGGATTAGGTTAAAAGCTTGGCAGGTTGGGTTAGGCTAGGTTAGTTTGTACAAATACCACCCTTAGCTTAAAGTAAAATCACTCTGAGGAGAAAAAGTCAAGAATATATCTAGGGGGAAAAGATAAATGAATGCACTTGGAAAATTTAGATAAATACAGAGATGGTGAAGAAAGGGCAAAGTCAAAGAAGCTAGAAGATAAGCAAATAAATACGAGATTAAATTATGACGACCCATGCGATAAGAACGGAACATTACTTATCCCGTGTATCCCATGTTATTATTATAGGCATATGGGCTATTTATGAGGCTAGTTAAGGGGAGATGGGCTGTTTTTCTGGACCACTTTATCCCTCGTGTTTAGCCCCATTAATTTTGTGATTTTAAGTCGTTCGGCTCATTAGTTTGGCGATTTTAACACCTTTCTCTCCATTTCGTTGTAAATTTAAAGCACTTTCGTGTCAATTACCTGTCGAGCGATAGCGAGCCTGTAATTTTAAGAGGAATCGGCCTTCGGCCGGGATATTTTTCTACCGAAAAATGTACAAATTTATCTTGAAGGTTGGTCTAGGGGGTGTTTGTTTTAAGCTTGATGGAGGTATAGCGAAGAAACTAAACAAATATATTAATAACTGAATATATAGACCATAAAACCAGCCCATCTCCCCTTAAGGAGCTCGAAGGCAACGATTTCGTGGTAAAACGAGGTGGTGGCGCAGAGGGTGTGGTGGAGGATTTAAATTTGGAGCAATGAAGGAGGAGGCAGGATGGAAAAACAAATACACACAAAGGAGGGGGGAAAGGCTGGGTTCCTTGCTGGCAACTGCTGCTGGTTCACGAGTTTCGTCGCGGGTGGCAAACTGGCAATTATGACATTTCTCGACAAATGTTTAGGGTTATCATTAAGCACGATTTGTTTTCGGATAATATATCAAACATTTTAGATTTATGCTTGGTAAATAGTAGTGTGCATAGGGAGATGTTCGACTGCATACAATTCAGTACGCAATACGGTAATAAACCATAAATATTTCCTACCCAGATGGTTTGATAGGCCTACTATGGGATTCAGGGGCCGTGTTACATCGTATTTCGGGAATAACTTACGAACAAACAGTTGGATCAGTATAATATTTTGCCACAGCTTGTTTCACACCGTGCATTACCAAAAGTGGAGAATTAAGCCACTTGTCCCTGTGTCACGAGGGTAAAGTCACACCTGAATGACGAGGAAACAGACAAGGCTACCGTGGCTTACCTGTGGAAACCACCAAACCATTAGGTATTGCTCCTCCATCAAACACGGTAGTTATCAGCCACCACCCAACCCTATTATCGTCTTTACTTTCAAGTTATTCTGTCACTATTAAATATAATATATACAAAATATGTATGTTTGTATATTTATATTTAATAGTGACATAACTTGAAAGTTGTAGGGAGCTTTCTAATAATACAAGCTTAGTTTGATCGTCTATATCAGAGAGAGAGAGAGAGAGAGATTGTTTAGTTCACCCGCAGAGGGTTGTTATTGGTTCTCGGTGGTTCTTATACCGCCCGAGAGCGGCCCTCTGCCACAGAGTTAACTCAATATTCCTTATTTGTTTATCCACGGCTGAGAATAAACCTTAATCTGTGAGGTTGTGAGGTCCTTTGTGGGAAGATTTGTATTAATTTGCCTGGCGAGCGGTAGCGAGCCAGCATATATATATTTTTGTTTTGACAGCAAGGTAAATTTGTAAATATTTCGATAGAAAAATTTCTCCGGCGAAGGCGGATTTCTCCATACAATGCTGGCTCGCTATCGCTCACCAGGAAGAAATCGACACCTGGATGGGGATTAACGTCTTAAAACAGTTGGCTGAAAGGGGCCAAATGGATACAAGCCAGGGAAAGAGATAAAAGGAGAGAAAGAGAAACAAAGCCGGTGACCCCCTTTAAAAGGCCGGTATTCCAAGACGAATCCCATCATTGCCGCTGGTAATACTATATTGTATAGTAGTTTTGCTTCCTGTCCACAGTGTCCAGTCATACGCTATACCCTGTTCCAAATAGGTAGGCCAGATATCGGCAACCCTATCCTCAGTAACTCAAAAAAGGGCTAGCGCAAATGGGCTGAACATTTCCACACCTGTTCGTTAGCTGACATTTTAGCTTGATTACTCTAGTCGTTGTTGAGTTATAGAGGTTAATTTTCGAAAGTTTTGGCCTACTTATATGTGACTTAGTTTAGTTTTGGAATTGCAATAGGAATGACTGGAACATTATTAGGCCTACAGTTCTCTCGTTGCCATTACAACAACTAAAGTATCATGTTGTCGATTTTTTTTTTTAAGGTAGGGGGGGGGGGGGGGGAGCATGGAGGGAATGTCTGGAAACTTCTCCTTACGGCGGTACAGGAGAGAAAACAAAGTCAAACCATTATTTCGTAAAGGTACTACAGTGTAAGATATATAGGCCTATACATATATATATATATATATATATATATATATATATATATATATATATATATATTGTGACGCACCCAGTGCGTGGCAACGCAACCTGATTGTACTCCTTGGTACTCCACTGTACCGCCCGTCACCACTGTACCGTGCTGGCTGCCTATATTGAGTGTGACAACTTATAACTATGTTCTTTGTATCTCTGCAAAGGTCTCGTCATGTGCTAACCAGTGGTGGGTTTTGTTTTAAGCCATGTCGAGACCTTCCATTTAATATGTAGTATCAATAGAGAAGTTGATAGATAAGACAATGGGAGTTCAGAGAGAGAGAGTGAGTTAGGCTTCAGAGCGAGAGGGTAGCAACGCGCCACGCTGCCGGGGGGGTGGTTGCCAGACGTATTGACTGGTTGGCAGCCTTGCGCTTATAGCTGGGCGCGACAGGGTTGGTAGTCCATTGCCGCCTGCCTATGCTGCCTGGGCTGCCCATGTTGTCGTACAGCACATTGCCTGGAGGCTCGCTGTGTGTTCCATGATCAGGTTGCCTAGAACCTTTGAGATTCTAACATCCCTTGCCCTCTCTCCCAATTTCTCACGGTTGCACTCTTTCTCTCTGACGACATTACTCTCATTTCATTCTTCTCTCTATTTAAATGCATAACCTTCCCTTGAGGTCCTAAAGGAGTTTCAGCACTCACCTCTCGTATTACTCTTAGGACAAGCATATATTTACATGTATTAGATTTAAGGGGTTAATGTGAACAGCGATCTTCTTGATGAGGATAGTTGGTGAACGTTCTACATGTTCACGAGTTATATGCCCCGCTCATCATCCAATTTGTGACTAGACTGGTGCCATGTGTAAGAGCCCGACCATGCCCAGGAGTTGTCTGTAGAGGGGCGAGGACTTAGCCTTGATTTGCATACCGAGCCAGGAGCGAGTGTAGTACCAGAGACTACAGCTCGCTCGTAGTGCCGGTATAGTAGAGTAACGTAATTTATCTGTCCTTGTGTTCTCTACAGTCTTTTCCTGGGTTCTCGCTTTCGGGGCTGGGACTCGTTGTTCCTGTGACTTGGCCTGCTAGCTAGAACGCATGGGGATGATGAGTGGGATATATCTTTATTTTACTATGCATTGCAGCTCTCTTTAAATATATGTATGTAACACTTTACAATACACATTACTCACACACAAGACAACACTATTAATACTTTCATGTATCAATTAACTGCACTGTCGTTTTGCTGCTGTGTCCGGAGTTCTGTTGCGTAGGGCGCATACGGACTCAGAGGGGAGACAGAGTGAGAGAAGCGAAGTAGCCTATGCGGTAGTAGGCTACCGGCGCAGTACTGTTGCCTGCAACCTTTTAGCTATTCCAAGTATAGATTCATTATTATAATAAGTGACTACTATTTATGTTCCTTCCATGTGTATTATTAGGTATCTACTGGATCATGAACATCTTGTATGCTACATGCTAGTGCATGTTAGTAGGGGACAGTTATTCTAGTGCACGCGCTTTCAAGTAGGCGTGTACATTTGTCATTTAGCATTTCACTGTCATACCTTTAGCCTGCTTCTATTCTACATTATTAGAGGCTTAATATTAACGTAGTTTCTTGAGTATTGCATTTCGTTAGTAATAACGTAACCTATAAATGTCTGAGGGAGTTTAGCCTCATAGCCTACCCCTGTTGTACACTTTCGCCGAGTTAAGGTACCTCGTTACCATAGACGATAACTCTGTAGGGCGTTGGTGCTTTTGTTGTCTGGAGCATATAGTATTTGGGACTGGAATCGAGCGTGTCGTTGTCACATAAGCCATTTCTGTCCTACGATCAAGAATCCCGAATATGTATTGCCGATCCAGCCGTAACAAAATGGCGACCTTGCACAAGATTCAGTAGTATCCTATCACATGTTTTTTGGAGAACTATTCTATGCTACCTAGTAGAGCTGGCTAGAATTTTCTTGCATATTGGAGGAATTTTTATTGTGTCATTATTGTATTGGTGGACTTGCAGATTGTTTCGTTAGGGGTGTCTAGAGTAGAGTCATTCAAGCATCTTTAACATTTTGTGAGTCGAGACTGCAATTAGTAATAAGCACTTCTTTTTTTTTATGAACAGCAATTGTATAACCAGCACTATGTCTAATGACTCATCATTTACGGGGGAGGATAACACGGTACAGCCTAGTGACCAGCAAGTACAACAGATATTTAGGGAGGGGAGTGTTATAAGTGGAGAGAGGGATGCCCGGGCATTTTTGCAGACACCTTTGACCGAACAGCGCCTGCAGGCTATTGATTGTTACGGTCTTCGCTGTTTAGCCACGGTTTTGGGGCGGGACTGTCCTGACAGTTGGCCCAAGAAGAATTTGGTGGCATGTTTGTTGGGTGATGGCGATGGGGCGGTGGGTGGAGTGGGGTCTTGGGGGGTTCCCTCCAAGCCTCCATTCCACTCTACCCCTGAGCTGGGCCCTCAGCCAGCGAGTCTTAGCACGATGCAGCAGGAGGGTTCTCAATGGCAAGCTGGCTTACCCGTAAACACGTCTCGGTGTGGATCCCCCATTTTGTGCTCTCCCCCCCCAGGCCTGTCTCCTGAGATGTTATTTCAGCTAGAACTAGCTAAGTTTAAGCTGCAGGAGACTCAGATACAACAGGCTAGTATAGAACGCATAGAGGTTGCTAGAATCCAAGCCAATCAGGATGCAACCAGGTACCAGGCTGAAATGGATGTCGAGAAGTCTAGAGTAGAGACCACGGGGCGTCATCTCGGTGGTGGGCACCGGGTTACAGACTCACTTTCGCATTTAATTAAGTTAGTACCCGCATTTGATGAGACAGCAGTGACTGAGTTTTTTGCTCGTTTCGAAAAGAAGTGTCGTGAGTATGACTGGCCGGAGGTTAAATGGGCAGCATTAGTTTCATCACGTCTAGTGGGTAAGGGGTTGAAAGCCTACGATGCACTGTCACTGGACGAGAGTGTCGTGTATGGACTGGTGAAGGAGGCTGTGCTCCGGGCCTACGAACTGCAACCCGAAACTTATAGATTGAAGTTCCGTGGCGTGAATAAGAAGAGCGACGTCAGTTTTATGGAGCACGCACGGGACTTAACAGATGCATGTAATAACTGGTTTCGGTCCGAGCACGCAGAGTCGGCTGAGGAAATTAAGCAACTTTTCTATCTGGAACAGTTTTACAAATGTACTGGAACCGATCTAACGCTGAACATTAAGGAAAAATGTCCCAAGACAGTAGAGGAGGCTGCCAAGATGGCAGACTTCAGATTATCATTGATTCGTGGTTGCGGTGCCGCTCAGAGGGCTGAGTCAGGGCAGAAGGGGCGCTATACCCCACCCACCAGAGTTTTCGATAATAACAAATCCTATGACACACATAACCACACTAAATGCATTGCACCTAATAACACCTACAAACACAAGCCTCTCCCGTTTACTAAAGGTCAGGCCCCTTCTTCGCCCGCACAAGGGAAGAAGCCCATTGGGGATGTGAAATGTTACAAATGTCAGAAGCTAGGCCATTATTCACGTGAGTGCCCTAGTAACACTCCCGCTAAGCCGGTGTCATTGGTTCACAGTATCGGTGTGTCTCTGAAGGCTGCAGCAACTGCCCGGGGTAGGTTGTCAGCAGCTGAGGCACACGCGGTAAAGAAGCGTACGGAAGGCTCGACACCTGTCCGGGACACTTTCTGTAGCCATCGGGGACACAGGTTTGTGAGCTGGGGGAGTGAACTACGGAGGGTTGACTTGCTGAGGGATACGGGGGCTTCGCAAACTTTGTTGAGGAACTTCACAGGGAAACCGATAAATGCGGCCAGAGTTGTTGTGGTGCAGGGTATAAATGCTACGAGGTCATACCCACTTGTGAGGTTGGAGTTGAGAGTGGGAGAGGTGTGCAGGGAGCTGGATGTAGGGATCGTTGAGTGTTTGCCAGTTGAGGGCGTCGACCTTCTTCTCGGCAACGACTTTGCGGTGCCCACTTCCAGGACTCCACCCTTAGTCGTTGCCGAGAGGGCGGCCGACGTGGATGGTGAGAATCGGGAATGGGTTGGGAGGTGCCAACAGGATGAGATGGCCTGTGTGGTAACCCGATCTCGCTCTGCGGCTCCTGCACAGCCTAGCACTCAACCTCGGGGACAGTGGAGGAAGGATCAGGAGAAGGTTGCTAAGGGCAGGAAAAGGGACATTGATTCTGCTGCACTTCTCGGTGATTCGGTACTTGGACCTATAATAAACACGGGAGTTGACTCTGGCCCAGATATGGTGTGTAACAAGGCAGAGTTGGGTAAGACTTCGCGTGAGGCAAGAGCTGTAGCGAGAGCCACTAAGGCAGTAGAGCCTACTAGCCGGGGTAATGTCTTATTACAAAACCATCTTGATGCATTGACGCCCAGGGACATTAGTGAGCAGCAGCTGCAAGACGCTAGCCTAGCTCGTTATAGCAATGGTGCCATAGAGTTGGAGGAAGATGGGGATGCGAAGCCGGGAGATTTCTTTAGGCTCAACAGGATATTGTACCGCAGATTTCTAGACCCCAAATCGAAGTGGGAGGGCGGTGCGAGGGTAGTAGACCAGGTGGTTGTTCCAAATAAGTATAGAGAGTCCTTATTGTGTCTGGCGCATGATGTGCCGGTGGCGGGTCATTTGGGGGTAACAAAAACATTGGCGGCATTGGGCAGGTTTTTCTGGTGGCCTGGGGTCAAGGCTGATGTCTGTGCATGGGTGGCTGGGTGTGCGACCTGCCAGACAACGGGGAAGCCTAACCAGACCATCCCGAAGGCACCTTTGTTTCCCATACCTGTCACCGGGCCTCCGTTCAGCAAAGTTGTAGTAGATTTGGTTGGCCCTTTCCCGCCTACTAGTAGTGGCAATAAATTCCTGTTGACAATCATGGATGTGGCTACGAGATACCCGGACGCATACCCCATGAGAAACGGCTCGGCAAAGGCAGTTGTTAAAAACTTATTATTGTTCTGTTCCCGTTATGGATTTCCACGTGAGGTGCAGTCAGACCAGGGGAGCAATTTTACATCCAAATTGTTCAAGCAAACCCTTCAGTTGCACGGTATATGTTCTGTAGTGTCGTCAGCCTACCATCCCGAGAGTCAGGGAGTCTTGGAGCGGTGGCACTCGACCCTGAAGAGTATGCTACGCTGTTACTGTGCAGAACATGACACTGATTGGGATTTGGGTCTGCCGTATGTTCTGTTCGCTGCACGTGAAGTCCCAGGAGAGAGCCTGGGGTTCAGTCCAAATCAACTAGTCTTTGGCCATAATGTGAGAGGACCTTTAAGTATGGTGAAAGAGATCTGGGAGGGCGAAGAGAAGCCGGGGTCTGTACTTAAATATATCCTTGAGAGCCGGGAGAGACTTATAGGTTGCATGGCAGCGGCAGGTAATAACTTGGTTAATGCACAGGCGGTCATGAAGCACCAGTATGACGCCAAG
>JBAKBP010032914.1:0-22540 GCA_037953745.1 Lithodes maja
ATGTTTATCCAAATGTAGAAGAAAGTGCCACAGCGGTCGAGTGGAGAGCACGTTCACGTGTGGATCTGCTTGACCTCAGTTCGATCCCAGCCCAGGTAGACATATTTAGTGGGTGTGGTAGTACGTACGTGGGGAAATGTTGAGGTATGGTGGTGAGATAGTGATAGAATGGGTATGGAAAATGTGCAAACTAGCATGGGAGAAGGGGAGTGCACCCGATGACTGGAAGACTGGCATAATAGTCCCCCTATATAAGGGCAAAGGGGAAAGAGGAGTGTGTGGTAACCACCGAGGAATATGTCTTCTAAGCGTAGTAGGGAAGGTATACAGTAGGGTAGTGATTGAGAGAGTGAGAGTGAGAACGGAGAAATGGATAGGCGACGAGCAGGGAGGCTTTAGGAAGGGAAGAGGATGTGTAGATCAGATTTTTACCCTGAATTGTGTTGTGGAGAAGTATCTGGAGAAGAAACAAAAGGTGTATGTTGCCTTTATGGACTTGGAGAAGGCCTATGACAGAGTGGATAGAGAAGGTTTGTGGAAAGTACTTAGAATATACGGAGTAGAGGGCAAGTTGCTGAAAGCAGTGAAGAGCATGTATGAGGGTGCAAAGGCGGCAGTACGTGTGGAGAGTGAGCAGAGCGAGTTCTTTGACCTGAATGCTGGTTTGAAACAGGGGTGTGTGATGTCCCCGTGGTTGTTTACTGTATATATGGATGGAGTTATGAAAGAAATACTATCAAGAGCAGTGGATGTTGGTGTATCGCTGAAAAGGGAGGGAATTGAGTGGAAGCTACCTATACTGCTGTTTGCGGATGATACAGTTCTGATGAGTGATAATGAATGGGAGTTGCAGGGTCTGGTAAATGAGTTTGGAACAGTGTGCGAAAAACGGAATTTGAAGGTAAATACGGGGAAGAGCAAGGTTATGGTCTTCGAAAGGGGTGAAGTCACAGAGTGTGAGGTGAAGCTGAACGGTCAGGCTATGGAGATCGTCAACTCTTTTAAGTATCTGGGCAGTGTGTTGAGTAAAGATGGGACTATGGATGAAGAGGTGCGGGAGAGGGTACAACAGGGGAAGAGGGTTGTAGGAACGCTAAAAGCAGTAACAAGAAATAGGGTGGTCAGTATGGAAGTGAAGAAGTCCTTGCATGACAGTGTGGTAATCCCGACACTGACTTACGGAAGCGAAGCATGGACGTTGGTTGAGAGACTCAGACCAAGAGTGAGAGCAGTGGAAATGAATTACTTAAGGAGTGCGTGCGGAATTACATGGAGGGATAGACAGACTAATTAGGAAGTAAGAAGGAGGTGTGGTGTGGAGGTAGATGTGCTGGAAAGTGTGAAAAGGAACAACTTGAGATGGTTCGGCCATATGGAACGTATGGAAAGCGAGAGAATGACTAAGAGGGTGTACGAGAGCGAGGTGGAGGGACAGAGGGGGAGAGGTAGACCGAATATGAGGTGGAAGGATGGAGTGAGGAACTACATGAATGAAGGCGGTGCTGGTTGGGGGGAGGGGTGTCGACTGACTGGGGACAGAAGTGCATGGGGGCGGTTCGTTCGTGGCCACCCCTTCGGGGATCACGGCGTCAGGCAATAGATAGATAGATAGATAGGTAGTACGTTCTAGCATGTTTCACATGCTTGCACCCATAGGTCCGTATGTTGGTAGTACTGGTGCCAGGTCAATACCAACCCTCCCAGGTCATCCAGGGGTTATGTGCTTATCACTATTAACTAAAACTATTTATTACCGGTACTTCTTATATTGTGTTTTCTTTAGAATAATAATATATATATATCCATTAAGTACGTATATTCATCCTGTGTTTATTCATCACTGAAAATATATACCTGATGCTTTACGCATGCTAATAACAGTCATAAATAACATTATGATTTCACTTTCATGGGCGAAATTGAGGAAATTAAATCCACTATCAAGAATGCTGAGGGCGTATTATATTAGAAAAATAGTATAACTTTGTCATTTTCATTACTAAATGCATTACATTTACTCAAAGAGGCAATGCGTTGTAAGCATTTTATAGAGCACTTCCGTTATTCATAAGCTTAACATATTTAATTAACGTTTAGGGGAGGCAGACCGTTTTTCTGGACCACTTTCTCCCTAATGTTTAGGCCCACTAGTTTTGAGATTATAAGAAGTTCGGCCCATTAGTTTGGCGATTTAACACCTTTCGCCCCATTTCATTGTCAATTTGTAGACCTTTCATGCCATTCAGGTGTCGATTATTTCATGGCGAGCGATAGCGAGCCTGCGATTTTAAGAGGAACCGGCCTTCGGCCGGGACATTTTTCTACTGAAAAATTTACACATTTATCTTGAAAGGGGGTCTAAGGGATGTTTGTCTAAGCTTGATGGAGGTCTAGGAAGGAAACTAAAAAAAATATGAATAAATGAATTAATAGACCAAACAAACGGCCAGTCTCCCCTTAACATATTTAATTAGCGTTAAACAGCCAGTTGCTGAAAGTTATAACATACTGCACTACATTTAATACTGAACATTTCAAGACTAAACGCGCTAAATATGCTCCTGTGTCATGGTGTTACTTCCTACTTGTTGCCATGTATTGTTTGCTGCATTATCTAGGTCACAATAGGCGCCTTCACATTAGCCAATTCGCTTGATTGATGTGGTTAGATGTGGCCCATTGCGGACAGTCATAGGCTGGTATTCATAAACATTTCTTTCCTTTCCCATGTGCCTAATATCGAGCGAATGTTGTGGAAATGAGTGTTGTTTACAGAGATTACATGAATTAGCACTCCCATTTCTCAAGTTAAGGTAATTTTTCAAGTTATTTCGTCCATTAACAGCTATGCGAAGGGAAAGAATTGTTAAAGATTACCACTCCAAAACTCTTGCCAGGACACTTTAGAGTACCGGTACCTTACTGTTTCTACTTGTCCATCTTATATTCATTAAGGGGGGATGGGCCGATTTTCTGGACCACTTCCTCCCTCATGTATAGCCCCATTAGTTTTCACATGTTAAGATGTTTGCCCCATTAGTTAGTCGATTTCAAGACTTTTCGCCCCATTTCTTCGTCAATATTTAGACCTTTCGTGCTATTTAGGTGTCGATTTTTTCCCTGGCGAACGATAGTGAGCCCGTAATGTTGGAAGCACCGGCCTTCGGCCGGGAAATTTGTCTACCGAAAAATGTACAAATTAATCTAGAAGGGGATCTAATGGATTTTTTTTTTTTTAATTTGATGGAGGTCTAGGGAGGAAACTAGAAAAATAATGAATACATACAAAACTAATGAATACATACAAAAATAATGAATACATACAAAAATAATGAATACATACAAAAATCGCCCAAAAAGTGAACCATCCCCCCTTAATGATCTTCTCAATTGTACCTCAAGTCCTATCCATTCATATGCTGATGACTCTACATTACACTATTCAACTAGTGGTCCACAACGAACCAGCATGCAATCACTCCAAAACTAACGTGATGGGGTCATAGCACGCCTGTCTTCTGATATATCAACTATTTCTCATTGGGGCAGAGAAAATCTTGTTACCTCTAAGGGGGGATGGTTAACTTTTTGGGCGATTTTTGCATGTATTCATTATTTTTTCTAGTTTCCTCCCTAGACCTCCATCAAATTTAAAAAAATAAAAATACATCCATTAGATCCCCCTTCTAGATTAATTTGTAAATTTTTCGGTAGAAAATTTTCCCGGCCAAAGGCCGGTTTTTCCAACATTACAGGCTCACTATCGTTCGCCCGGGAAAAAATCAACACCTAAATAGCACGAAAAGTCTAAATATTGACAAAGAAATGGGGCAAAAGGTCTTAAAATCGACTAACTAATGGGGCAAACATCTTAACATCTGAAAACTAATGGGGCTAAACATGAGGGAGAAAGTGGTCCAGAAAAGCGGCCCATCTCCCCTTAATGCTTCCAAAGTACAATTTCTCCATCTATCTATCCGTTACGATTTTCCACACGACTATCCCTTATACCTTCATTATTTTCTCCTGAAATTTCTTGGCAAGATCATATTACCATTCTTGCAATAATCAACTTCCCAGAAGTTAGATGAGCTCAAACGTCTCCGTGGGTTCTTTACCCCCACACAGCTTCTTGCTCTGTATAGGGGCACAATGCGTCTATGAATTGAGTATTATCCGTGTGTGTGGGTAGGTTCCACCCATAACTCACTTCTCGAAAGGGTAGAATCAAAAGCATTTCGTCTCATTAACTTACTTCCTCTTTCTAATTCCCTACAGTCTCTCTCTACACGCTGCAATGTTGCATCTCTCTCACTCTTCTACCGCTATTACAATAATCGATGTTTTCAGAGCTGTTTCAGTGTATCCCTCCTCTCTTACGGAGAGTGGGGGGCACACGCTTTCAAACATATTCCCACCCCTGTTCTGTACAACTCTCTAATCCAAGAGCGAACCGAATTTCCCAGTCTTTCTTCTACTCAATACGTAGCTTTGAAACTCTCTTCCTCAGTCTGTTTTTCCCTCATCCTATGACTTATGCTGCTGCTCCGTGTGTCCAGACATTTTTAATGTAGCGTACCTTGAATTTGGCTCTCTGTCGCTCTTTCAACTTTGTGGGAGACACTGTCACAGGTAACTTCGCCTTTTGTCTACTTCATTCACATGGAAAAAACAATATGGCGTCATTGTGCAATTGAAATATTTAATGAATTCATCATGCCTATGTGCCTCATTTCAAGACACTTATCGCATGACTGGATCAATGTATCCCATGTGTTAAGGCCACTGTTGATTGATTTTCAGTATAGCTTATGTACTGAGCCATTAATCCTTACCCTCTCCGTACGACACGTCTTGTTTCGTTTAAAGGTGCGTCCACACTGGCAACAAAACATGTCGGAAACACAAAATACAACATAGTAGGCAACAACCTGTTAAGTTGTTAAAGATATAGTGTTGCAGACATGTTGGTACTACACATTAGTACCAACATGTCTGCAACACTGTATCATTAACAACTTAATACGTTGTTGCCTACTATGTTGTATTTTGTGTTGCCAACATGTTTTGTTACCAGTGTGGACGCACCTTAGTCTAGCTCTCACTGCAATCTGATATCATTATTAGGACAGATATGTAAGAGCTAAACGGTTAGTTGAGATAGTCTATCGCTCTCTACTTTCAAGAATACCAGCATACGCTGCATATAATTATACATGTTATGAGAATAATAGTCATTAATGTATGTAAGGTGCAACTGCAAATACCAAAATAAATAAATAAATACTAAATTACGTAGCCTTTGTTCTGTCTCTCCCCAGGTGTTAGACAACATACAAACACCAACACTACAGCCTCGTCCTCTCTTACGCCTTGCTCTATTTTCTCCTTTGCTTTAATTATCTCACTCATTCTGGATCTCTCTCTCTCTCTCTCTCTCTCTCTCTCTCTCTCTCTCTCTCTCTCTCTCTCTCTCTCTCATCAACAGTGTGTACTCTCGCTCACTTCCTTGTCTCTCACACTTCTCTCTATTTGCACACTTTATTTAATTGCATTCTAAATTAGTCTTGTTTTATAATTATGTACGATTGGTTTTATTGTGCGTGTTTATCGCTTTGTGTATAAGTTCCCACGATCATTTAAACCAACATTGGGTTCAAAACACCAGCACATAACTTGGAGCATGTGTTCAATTCACGCCTATTTCGTTACCCATATGAACAAAACGTCGTTACTCTTCGATACTAATATACTGTATATTCAGTATTCATATCACTGTTCATATTTGTATCACAACCACTCGCTTCCATTGCTTCAGGGGAGGCAGACCGTTTTTCTGGACCCCCTTCTCCCTAATGTTTAGCCCCACTAGTTTTGAGATTATAAGACGTTCGGCCCATTAGTTTGGCGATTTTAACACCTTTCGCCCCATTTCGTTGTCAATTTTAAGACCTTTCGTGCCATTTAGGTGTCGATTTTTTCCTGGCGAGCAATAACGAGCCTGTAATTTTAAGAGGAACTGGCCTTCGGCCGGGAAATTTTTCTACCGAAAAATGTACAAATTTATCTTGAAGGGGGTCTAGGGGGTGTTTTTCTAAGCTTGGTGGAGGTCTAGCGAGGAAACTAAAACAAATATATGAATAAATGAATTAATAGACCAAACAAACGGTCAGTCTCCCCTTAACTCTTTCAAGATGCGACTTTTATGTTTTCTGGCAATAATTAGACGATTTGATATAGATTAGCCAAGGTATATGGAAGTGAGAGAGTTAATTGAGGCAGTCTTTACCCTACTATTGTCCACATATATTTCCTAAGCTGTATATACAATCGTCTAATTTTAGCCAGAATAAACTGTCAAAACGCGGCAAAATTCTTAAGGGTTTAATCCCAGCTCTTTCATCTACTCACTCACAACATTGATATACAAACGAACGTGAACAATCAATGCTACTGACTATGCTTTACGACCCAATTGAGGCAGATGAAAAGTAACAAGAACCAATATATCACTAGCTTTGTTATCGGTGTTCAATGTAAAGTAACAAATGTCAATTATAACACTCGCTTTGTTATTGGTGTTCCATGTAAAGTAACAAAGGTCAATTATAACACTCGCTTTGTTATTGGTGTTCCATGTAAAGTAACAAAGGTCAATTATAACACTCGCTTTGTTATTGGTGTTCAATGTAAAGTAACAAAGGTCAATTATAACACTCGCTTTGTTATTGGTGTTCCACGTAAAGTAACAAAGATCCATTATAACACTAGCTTTGTTATTGGTGTTCCATGTAAAGTAACAAAGATCCATTATAACACTAGCTTTGTTATTGGTGTTCCATGTAAAGTAACAAAGATCCATTATAACACTAGCTTTGTTATTGGTGTTCCATGTAAAGTAACAAAGATCCATTATAACACTAGCTTTGTTATTGGTGTTCCATGTAAAGTAACAAAGATCCATTATAACACTAGCTTTGTTATCGGTGTTCCATGTAAAGTAACAAAGATCCATTATAACACTAGCTTTGTTATCGGTGTTCCATGTAAAGTAACAAAGATCCATTATACCACTTGCTTTGTTATCGGTGTTCCATGTAAAGTAACAAAGATCCATTATACCACTTGCTTTGTTATCGGTGTTCCATGTAAAGTAACAAAGATCCATTATACCACTTGCTTTGTTATCGGTGTTCCATGTAAAGTAACAAAGATCCATTATACCACTTGCTTTGTTATCGGTGTTCCATGTAAAGTAACAAAGATCCATTATACCACTTGCTTTGTTATCGGTGTTCCATGTAAAGTAACAAAGATCCATTATACCACTTGCTTTGTTATCGGTGTTCCATGTAAAGTAACAAAGATCCATTATACCACTTGCTTTGTTATCGGTGTTCCATGTAAAGTAACAAAGATCCATTATACCACTTGCTTTGTTATCAGTGTTCCATTTGTTCACAACTACAAAAGTATACCATACATCAAGTTTTGTTCATTTGCTTATACTAGATTTTAATGGTTTATACAGCCATAGGGCACATTGATAGTGATTTATCTTTCTATTATTGTACAAAGTGGGTTTATTACCACCAATATACCTTTAAAAGGTTATATGATTATGGACACTGTAACTACCCTTTGCATATATATTATTTTTGACACACTATAGTATGTTTGTTTTCAGCTAACGGTAAATTCAACCCTTTAGCAGTTTATTTCTATACCTACTGGAAACATCTGAAAATAATGTGTCTCTCCGTCGTATTAATGTCAGGATTTAATCATTAACAGTATACTTAGCCACAGACTCGTCTTAATGGCTGAATAATCATGATAGGGACATGGCAATTTACCGTCAGCAGGAAAAAAAATACAGTCACTCTAACTCACTCATTCACCCAACTCACTCTAACTCACTCATTCACCCAACTCACTCTAACTCACTCATTCACCCAACTCACTCGTTCACCCAACTCACTCAGCCACGCGCCCATCACACTCGTAATTCTCACTCTAACTCACTCGTTCACCCAACTCACTCAGCCACGCGCCCATCACACTCGTAATTCTCACTCTAACTCACTCATGTGACGCATGTCGAGTATGAGCATGCTGTACAGAACGCCCAGTCAGGCCCCACTCTCGCTAGGATCGTCAGGGCAGGAACTTTGGCTGTAGTCTGTGTAGAGTTTCCTAACTTAGTTTATGTGAGCCGTTGTACTATAAGTATTATAAATATGTATTTTGTTTTCATCTGAGTCAACGAGTTCTATTTTATATCATTAGTTATAAGTATTGTGTGTGGGACTTATATGTAATGATGAGAGGAGAGAGAGAGAGATATTACGTAACGGGGACCAGTGAGTGCGCCACGCGGGCAGATAGGCCTAATTCCCTCCTCCCTCCTCCCTTCCTCCCTCTCAGCGCGTGGGAAATCCTTTGTCGATCCCAGATTGAGAGAGAATATGACGTCATGATTGCCAGTGGGCGGTCCTTAAGTAGTTTGAGATATGCCGCTAGAGGGCCGAGTATAAAAAGAGAGGTTCTTGCCACCATTCTTCAGAACTCATCAGGCAAAGCGACTTCTCATATCCCTTGCAACTATCCATATTCTTCCGACTGATGTGAACTTTCTCTACTCTCTGAACAGCCTATCTTCTTCTCTTCTCGTCCCTGTTTAACCTCCATGACCCCTTTGGTGCAGATTTAGTCAGCCAAAGTATTATCGCTTGAGTTCTCACGAGATAAGTGCCTGTTAGATAGCCTATTTTTGGAAGGGTTAACTAGAATAGGATTGATTGATGTTTGTTGCACTCGTATATGCATTTCCCTGTGTGCGATTATTCATGTTCCTGTTTTCTGCTGGTTTAGGCAATGCTAGACTGGGATAGGGTTTCTGAGTTGTGATTTCCTATGAGTACTAGGTTGCGGTTGAACCAGTACAATTGCAACGGAGACGTGGAACGCCTAGGTGGTCTTTCTGACTGTGTACCGTGGGAGTTTAGCACTGTGTTGCGAGTGAGGGCTTTTGCCTATGCCACCCAACACTGTGTTATCTCATTTGCTTGACTTTGAGAGGATCGCCAGGAGAGAACCAGATACTAGTGATCTGGATCTCTCAAGAGAGCATCCCGTCAATTACCGTAATTTGGCCGCACAGTCTTAAGGACCTCGCTAGGCTACGAGCCGCTTGCTCAGCCATTGTCTCTTAACCTTAGATATCCCAGCTAGACTTTGCTCGACCAGCAGATACAGTATAGTATTGAAGCTTCTCCTTATGTATATTATTGTTTAAGCACTATTGATTTCATGTGTGGCACGCTTAGCTACTTCAGAGATTAGTGGCCCACGAGCACAATCTTAGTAGGCTATTGCTAGTGCATTGTCGGAGTACTTCTTCTTAATGTTTGCCATATCCTATTGCTTATTCTTATAATTCTTCTTATGTCAATTTAAAGCCTTTAATTACCAGTGAGTTATTCATTAAATTGCTGTTCAAAATCCGATACTTACTTCTTATGAGTATTCGAGAAGCATCTAACTTATCAGAAGATTCCTTGCTTGATGCTCGAGGACTATTGTTTAACGTAACGTAATAGTGCCGATCCGAAGTAGAGGGTGGAGGACTTCTTAAGTTCTTAGTTCAAGGGTGGATTACTTCGGCTTCGGCCAACACTATTCTTTAGTGTTGTAGTACTTTCTTCTTTGTTTGATTGTTGACCAGACTAGATAACTCCCGTCTTGCTATTAGTCTGTTGTGTGAAACGCTAGTACCGAGTTCTTGTATACCCCGTTATAGCAGATAGAACTCTGGAGGGTAGTGGCGTTTTTTGTTCGGCTGGCAGTACTCTGGGGTTGGGATCGTGTGTTTCCGTTGTGGCAGCGAGCCATACTCGAGTCCTGTGTAAGAGCCCTAGTGTACCCGAGTGCCCGGTCGTAACAAATGGCGACCTTGCTTAGGATTTTGTGAACAGTATAATTTTTTTGCAGAGTTGTACAACATTTGTTTGTTCGTACTTTAGCGTACATATTGAAGAATATTTTTTTTTGTAAGGCAATTAGGAGAGCATTTAAGAGACTCCAGTTAATTTAGTAATTAGTGCTTACATAAGGGAGTTTAACACTTTTGTCTCGAGAATTTTTTGTGAACTTCAGTATGTCGTGCCCTAGTATTGACGAGGAGCGAGAGATGCCATTTGAGGAGGTGCCGTTAGTAACTAGTGAGGAGGATGCTAGACTTTTTGTGAGTAAGCAGTACCACGTGACGGAGGAGAGGCTGACTGGGGTGAATGTTTATGGCTTGCACCTGATAGCCAAGGTTTTGGGTCTATCCAATGTAGGAGGGATGTCCAAGGGGGAGCTGATTTCCTGGGTGTTGCGTGGGCGACATGGGGTTTCGGAGGAGAGGGCGTTTGGGGGGGTTCCTCCCCAGATCCCCTCTCACTCGACTCCCACAGTGCCGTCCACTCAGTTGCCGGAGGTTAGCACTCTCCCACAGAGGGATGAGAATTGGAAGATTGGAGTGCCCTCGGGCGGTGCGTATGGTGGTTCCCCAGTTCTTGCCCCCCCTCCTTCAGTAGTGGCAGCTCCCTCTTCCTGCCTGTCTCCAGATATGATATTTAGACTTGAGCTTGCTAAAATTGAGTCTAGGAAGCAGGAGAAGGAGATTGAGGCTGAGGTTAGGAAGCAGGAGACTGAGACTAGGAGGCATGAGATTGAGGTTAGGAGGCAAGAGGATGAGACCAGGAGGCACGAGGCTGAGCTTAGATACGACTCCGAGAAATATTGTGCTCAGATAGACTTAGATAAGACTCGTGCAGAGTCGACCGGGATTCGGATGGGCCGTGAGGGCCAAGTAAGAGAACAGTCCTTGTCCCACTTAGTCAAGTTGGTGCCGGCATTTAGTGAAACTGAAGTCACAGAATTTTTTAATCGTTTTGAGAAGAAGTGTAGGGAGCATAATTGGCCTGAAGAGAAGTGGGCAGCTCTAGTCTCCTCCAGACTTACGGGTAAGGGTCTGAAGGCTTATGATGCACTGCCTTTAGAGTCTTGCATTGACTACCCAGAATTGAAGAGAGCTGTCCTACGGGCATACGAGTTGCAACCAGAAACATATCGATTGAAGTTTCGGGGTGTTACAAAGACTAGGGAGGCGACCTTTCTTGAACATGCCCGGGACTTAAAAGATGCACTTACAAACTGGACACGTTCTGAGAAAGCTGAGACGGCCGAACAGTTGACTGAGCTGTTTCTGCTCGAGCAGTTTTATAAGTGTACAGGTGCAGAAATGACTAACTATTAAAGAAAAGAATCCAAAAACTCTACAGGAGGCAGCTGAGATGGCTGACCTCCGGCTATCATTAATTCGTGGGTGCGGGTCTGCCCAGCGTAGTGAGGCAGGTAACAAGGGGCGTGACGCCCCACCCCCCCGAGTTAGTAATATATCTTATGCAAACAAGTACAAGAGTTATGATACCAAGACTGACCACAAGACTAGCACCGTCCCATTTAAGAAGGGGCCGGGCCCTTCCCAGTACCAAGGGAAGCCCAAAGGGGAGTTAGAGTGTTATCAATGTCATAAAAAGGGGCACTTTGCAAGAGTCTGTCCTAGCAAACCACCTACAGCAGCTGTGTCTTTGGCCTGCAACATTGGTGTGTCTCTGAAGCCTTCTGAGTTTGCCCGGGGCAGTTCGTCAGAGGCTGAGGCACAGCCAATGCAGAAGCACCTGGGAGGCTCGAACCCTGCTCAGGATGTTTTTTGCGACCATAGAGGACGGGGTTGCGTGATGTGGGCGGGGCGCAAGCATGGAGTAGAGGTCTTGCGTGATACAGGTGCTTCCCAGACTTTGATGAAAAACTTGACTGGCTACCCTATAAATGCGGCTCGGGTGGTGGTGGTGCAGGGTATTAATGCAACTCGGTCATACCCGCTGGTGCGGTTGGAGTTGGAGGTGGATGGTGTGGCACGTGAATTGGATGTTGGGATTGTGGAGAAACTGCCAGTGGAGGGCGTCGACCTTCTTCTCGGCAACGACTTTGCAATGCCCGCTTCTGAGGTTCTACCCTTAGTCGTTGCCGAGAGGCCGGCCGACGTGAGTAGGGAAGAGCGAGAGTGGGTCGAGCGGTGCCAGGCACAACCCATGGCGTGTGCTGTCACCCGAGCTCGGGCAGCTAAAGTGTCACAGCCTAGTCCTCCGTCTTCAGACCAGCAGAGGAACGATCAACAGGAGGAGGCTAAAGCTGGAGTTGGTTTTAAGAGTTTTGACTCGGCGGCTCTCCTGGGTGATTCAGTATTAGCACCATTACTTAGTTCTGGAGTAGCCCCTGGGCCTGTCATCGAGAGTGACGAGGCTGGGCATGACGAGTCTCCACGACAGCAACGTTATGAACATCGAGAGAGACAGAGGGAGCAGCTCAGTATCGGGGAGGGTCATGCATTGCTCCGGGAGCAGTTAGATCGCTTGGCACCCTCAGATATACGTCGGTTGCAGCTGGAGGACCCTGAGCTCCAAACGTGTGCTAATGGAGCTGTGGAGCTCGACGAGGACGGTGATGCACAGCCGGGAGATTTTTTTTATTTAGATGGCATCCTGTATCGGCGTTTTCAAGACCCTAACCGTAGCTGGAAGATGGGGTCCGGGGTAGTGGACCAGTTGATGGTGCCGCGGGAGTGCAGGGATAGCCTACTGAGTTTGGCGCATGACACACCGCTGGCAGGACATTTGGGGGTAAGAAAAACGGTGGCGGCTTTGGGGAAGTTGTTTTGGTGGCCGGGGATGAAGTCTCATGTGCAGTCCTGGATAAACTCATGTGATATTTGTCAACGGGTCGGGAAACCAAACCAAGTTATTCCTAAAGCTCCGTTGCACCCTATTCCTGTAATTGGGCCACCTTTTAGTAAGATTGTTGTTGACATGGTTGGTCCCCTCCCTCCCACAAAGGCTGGTAATAAATTTTTGTTAACCATCATGGATGTTGCCACTAGATACCCCGATGCATACCCCATGAAAAACGGCATGGCTAAGACGGTAGTCAGTAACTTGTTGTGGTACTTTTCAAGGTACGGGTACCCGGAGGAGATTCAGTCTGATCAGGGGTCCAATTTCACCTCCAATCTCTTTAAGCAAACAATGCAACAGCATGGAATACGGGCGGTGGTATCGTCAGCGTATCACCCTGAGAGCCAAGGGGTGCTTGAGCGGTGGCATGCCACCCTTAAAAGCATGCTCAGGTGTTATTGTGCTGATAACGGAAGAGATTGGGATCTTGGATTGCCGTATGTACTGTTTGCTGCTCGGGAAGTGCCTGGTGAGAGCCTGGGATTTAGTCCAAACGAGCTGATTTTTGGACACCGAGTCAGGGGCCCCCTTAATATGCTGCGGGAAATTTGGGAAGGAACTGTGCCGCCTTGTTCCTTGTTGAAGTATGTGTTTGAAAGCCGTGAGCGCATGCTTAAGAGTCTGGAGATGGCAGGTCGGAATTTAACAGGGTCACAAGCTTTAATGAAGGACAGGTATGATCGCAAAGTGAAGCTCCGGGAGTTCATTGTGGGACAGGAGGTGTTGATTTTGTTGCCTTTGGTTGGTAACCCCTTGTCGGCGAAGTATACTGGACCCTATAAAATTGTGGAGAAAATTTCGGACCTAGATTACCTTGTTGCCACTCCAGACAGGAGGAAGAAGAATCAGTTATGTCACGTGAACCTGATAAAAGAGTATGTGAGGCGCCCCTCTGAGCCTCTCACTGTCCCTGTGTTGGCTTGTTGCGGCCGTGGTGGAGAAGGAGAGGGGGACAGTCAAGCTTCCGAGGAGGATAGCTGGGATCACCATGTTTCAGCGGATCAGTGGGCGGGGAACTCGAGCCTAAGGGCTGACGAGGCTATAGCCCATTTGCCTGAGCCGCAATTTGAAGCTATCCGTCAGTTGCTCGGTTTATACCCCACTGTATTCGCTGAACATCCAGGCCTCACTACTCAGGCTATGCATGATGTTGACGTGGGGCACCATCTACCCTTTAAGTCAATCCCATACCGTGTGCCCCCCATAAAACTACCCGCTCTGAGGGATGAGTTGGAGTATATGCTCGGTAGAGGGTTGATAGAGAAAGGTACCGTTAAATGGACTTCCCCCGTAACACTGCAGCCTAAACCAGATGGCAAGGTACGCTTCTGTATTGATTTCCGTAGGCTAAACGGTTTGACTCCAACTAACCCATATCCTCTTCCTCGGGTTGATGATAGTGTTGATAAAATTGGTAATGCTCGGTTTTTGTCTAAAGTTGATTTAGTAAAAGGTTACTGGCAAGTACCTTTGTCCGAGCGCGCTAAAGAGGTATGTGGTTTTGTGGTGGACGGGAGTACTTACCGGTGTAATGTTATGCCCTACGGACTTAAGAATGCACCAGCAACGTTTCAGAACCTGATGAATGAAATTGTCAAGGACATTCCAAATTGCACCGTATACTTGGACGATGTAATCATTTATGATGACGACTTTGAGAGCCATTGTGAGCACCTGGAGACCTTGTTCCGGAAACTTAGTGAAGCAAGTCTGGTAGTAAATTTGGCAAAGTGTGACTTCGTAAAAGCCACTGTGCAGTACCTTGGGTTTGTAGTGGGAAGGGGACAGGTGTGCCCTCCTCAGAACAAGGTACAGGCTATCAATAAATTTCCGCACCCAACCACCAAGAAGCAGATCATGAGATTCTTGGGTATGATAGGCTACTACAGACGCTTTATAAAAGGTTACTCCACGGTGTTGGCACCTCTCACAGATTTGTTATCTAAAGACAAAAAGTTTTTGTGGGCGCCTGTGTGTGAAAAGGCTTTTAATTTAGTGAAGCATTTGCTGTGTACTCACCCGATACTCAGGGCCCCAGACTTTAACAGGCCTTTTCAGCTGGCAACAGATGCTAGTGGTGTAGGGGCTGGTGCCGTCTTGCTACAGACAGACAATGAAGGTGTGGAACACCCAGTAAGTTTCTTTTCTAAGAAGTTCAATGCTGCACAAAAGAACTATTCTACAATAGAAAAGGAATTACTGGCGATTGTGCTGTCACTCAGGCACTTCGAGGTGTATGTTCCAGCCTATGGCCCAGTCGTGGTTATCTACACTGATCATCACCCTTTGAGATTCCTAAATCAATTTCACAATCGCAATATGAGACTGACCCGGTGGTCATTGATGTTGCAGGAGTATAACCTGGACATCCGGCATATTGCGGGATGTGACAATGTGATTGCGGATTGTTTATCGAGGGTAGATGATCAGTCGTAGGCTATCACAGGTGTATGATCCCGAAGAGATTGACACACGGGTAGCCTCCTGCTTTGGTTTGAGTAGTATTTTGCGCTTGGTGCTTGTTGGCTCGCGGTTGTAGCCCAGCGTATTGGGTCGTAAAGCAGGATTGTTGAGCGTTTGGTATAGAAGAAAATAGGCTGCCCTTATAGTGCAGCCGGAAAAAAACATATTAAAATATAAAAATCATATAAAAACTCTTTCTTTTTGATGAAGATAATTGTATAAGTTTGTCATAGCCTATAAAGTTTGAGTAGTCCACGAACTATCAAACGGCTGAGCTGCTGTAAGCTCGCTCTGGGAGCATGATATTATGTCTTTTACTATTGTTGGGAGGAGTTATGAAATGTGATTTTTTTTTTTTTTATAAGATGTGTTTTAGTGATAAACTCAGCGTTGTTTTAGTGCCATGCGGTCGCTGGGTGTGAGGGGTTTGATGGGGTTCTGTATATCAGATTTTAGCTCAGGGTTGAGCAAGTAAAATCTTGGGGGAGGTGTGACGCATGTCGAGTATGAGCATGCTGTACAGAACGCCCAGTCAGGCCCCACTCTCGCTAGGATCGTCAGGGCAGGAACTTTGGCTGTAGTCTGTGTAGAGTTTCCTAACTTAGTTTATGTGAGCCGTTGTACTATAAGTATTATAAATATGTATTTTGTTTTCATCTGAGTCAACGAGTTCTATTTTATATCATTAGTTATAAGTATTGTGTGTGGGACTTATATGTAATGATGAGAGGAGAGAGAGAGAGATATTACGTAACGGGGACCAGTGAGTGCGCCACGCGGGCAGATAGGCCTAATTCCCTCCTCCCTCCTCCCTTCCTCCCTCTCAGCGCGTGGGAAATCCTTTGTCGATCCCAGATTGAGAGAGAATATGACGTCATGATTGCCAGTGGGCGGTCCTTAAGTAGTTTGAGATATGCCGCTAGAGGGCCGAGTATAAAAAGAGAGGTTCTTGCCACCATTCTTCAGAACTCATCAGGCAAAGCGACTTCTCATATCCCTTGCAACTATCCATATTCTTCCGACTGATGTGAACTTTCTCTACTCTCTGAACAGCCTATCTTCTTCTCTTCTCGTCCCTGTTTAACCTCCATGACCCCTTTGGTGCAGATTTAGTCAGCCAAAGTATTATCGCTTGAGTTCTCACGAGATAAGTGCCTGTTAGATAGCCTATTTTTGGAAGGGTTAACTAGAATAGGATTGATTGATGGTTGTTGCACTCGTATATGCATTTCCCTGTGTGCGATTATTCATGTTCCTGTTTTCTGCTGGTTTAGGCAATGCTAGACTGGGATAGGGTTTCTGAGTTGTGATTTCCTATGAGTACTAGGTTGCGGTTGAACCAGTACAATTGCAACGGAGACGTGGAACGCCTAGGTGGTCTTTCTGACTGTGTACCGTGGGAGTTTAGCACTGTGTTGCGAGTGAGGGCTTTTGCCTATGCCACCCAACACTGTGTTATCTCATTTGCTTGACTTTGAGAGGATCGCCAGGAGAGAACCAGATACTAGTGATCTGGATCTCTCAAGAGAGCATCCCGTCAATTACCGTAATTTGGCCGCACAGTCTTAAGGACCTCGCTAGGCTACGAGCCGCTTGCTCAGCCATTGTCTCTTAACCTTAGATATCCCAGCTAGACTTTGCTCGACCAGCAGATACAGTATAGTATTGAAGCTTCTCCTTATGTATATTATTGTTTAAGCACTATTGATTTCATGTGTGGCACGCTTAGCTACTTCAGAGATTAGTGGCCCACGAGCACAATCTTAGTAGGCTATTGCTAGTGCATTGTCGGAGTACTTCTTCTTAATGTTTGCCATATCCTATTGCTTATTCTTATAATTCTTCTTATGTCAATTTAAAGCCTTTAATTACCAGTGAGTTATTCATTAAATTGCTGTTCAAAATCCGATACTTACTTCTTATGAGTATTCGAGAAGCATCTAACTTATCAGAAGATTCCTTGCTTGATGCTCGAGGACTATTGTTTAACGTAACGTAATAGTGCCGATCCGAAGTAGAGGGTGGAGGACTTCTTAAGTTCTTAGTTCAAGGGTGGATTACTTCGGCTTCGGCCAACACTATTCTTTAGTGTTGTAGTACTTTCTTCTTTGTTTGATTGTTGACCAGACTAGATAACTCCCGTCTTGCTATTAGTCTGTTGTGTGAAACGCTAGTACCGAGTTCTTGTATACCCCGTTATAGCAGATAGAACTCTGGAGGGTAGTGGCGTTTTTTGTTCGGCTGGCAGTACTCTGGGGTTGGGATCGTGTGTTTCCGTTGTGGCAGCGAGCCATACTCGAGTCCTGTGTAAGAGCCCTAGTGTACCCGAGTGCCCGGTCGTAACACTCATTCACCCAACTCACTCAGCCACTCGCCCATCACACTCGTAATTCTCACTCTAGCTCACTCATTCACCCAACTCACTCAGCCACTCGCCCATCACACTCGTAATTCTCACTCTAACTCACTCGTTCACCCAACTCACTCAGCCACGCGCCCATCACACTCGTAATTCTCACTCTAACTCAC
Organism: Lithodes maja; assembly: GCA_037953745.1. Lineage (NCBI taxonomy): Eukaryota > Metazoa > Arthropoda > Malacostraca > Decapoda > Lithodidae > Lithodes > Lithodes maja. The sequence goes on from JBAKBP010032914.1 coordinate 17,835, forward strand.
TCGTTCACCCAACTCACTCAGCCACGCGCCCATCACACTCGTAATTCTCACTCTAACTCACTCATTCACCCAACTCACTCAGCCACTCGCCCATCACACTCGTAATTCTCACTCTAGCTCACTCATTCACCCAACTCACTCAGCCACTCGCCCATCACACTCGTAATTCTCACTTTGGCCTGGATGGGGTACTATTTTATAAGATGTTACGACCGGGCACTCGGGTACACTAGGGCTCTTACACAGGACTCGAGTATGGCTCGCTGCCACAACGGAAACACACGATCCCAACCCCAGAGTACTGCCAGCCGAACAAAAAACGCCACTACCCTCCAGAGTTCTATCTGCTATAACGGGGTATACAAGAACTCGGTACTAGCGTTTCACACAACAGACTAATAACAAGACGGGAGTTATCTAGTCTGGTCAACAATCAAACAAAGAAGAAAGTACTACAACACTAAAGAATAGTGTTGGCCGAAGCCGAAGTAATCCACCCTTGAACTAAGAACTTAAGAAGTCCTCCACCCTCTACTTCGGATCGGCACTATTACGTTACGTTAAACAATAGTCCTCGAGCATCAAGCAAGGAATCTTCTGATAAGTTAGATGCTTCTCGAATACTCATAAGAAGTAAGTATCGGATTTTGAACAGCAATTTAATGAATAACTCACTGGTAATTAAAGGCTTTAAATTGACATAAGAAGAATTATAAGAATAAGCAATAGGATATGGCAAACATTAAGAAGAAGTACTCCGACAATGCACTGGCAATAGCCTACTAAGATTGTGCTCGTGGGCCACTAATCTCTGAAGTAGCTAAGCGTGCCACACATGAAATCAATAGTGCTTAAACAATAATATACATAAGGAGAAGCTTCAATACTATGCTGTATCTGCTGGTCGAGCAAAGTCTAGCTGGGATATCTAAGGTTAAGAGACAATGGCTGAGCAAGCGGCTCGTAGCCTAGCGAGGTCCTTAAGACTGTGCGGCCAAATTACGGTAATTGACGGGATGCTCTCTTGAGAGATCCAGATCACTAGTATCTGGTTCTCTCCTGGCGATCCTCTCAAAGTCAAGCAAATGAGATAGCACAGTGTTGGGTGGCACAGGCAAAAGCCCTCACTCGCAACACAGTGCTAAACTCCCACGGTACACAGTCAGAAAGACCACCTAGGCGTTCCACGTCTCCGTTGCAATTGTACTGGTTCAACCGCAACCTAGTACTCATAGGAAATCACAACTCAGAAACCCTATCCCAGTCTAGCATTGCCTAAACCAGCAGAAAACAGGAACATGAATAATCGCACACAGGGAAATGCATATACGAGTGCAACAAACATCAATCAATCCTATTCTAGTTAACCCTTCCAAAAATAGGCTATCTAACAGGCACTTATCTCGTGAGAACTCAAGCGATAATACTTTGGCTGACTAAATCTGCACCAAAGGGGTCATGGAGGTTAAACAGGGACGAGAAGAGAAGAAGATAGGCTGTTCAGAGAGTAGAGAAAGTTCACATCAGTCGGAAGAATATGGATAGTTGCAAGGGATATGAGAAGTCGCTTTGCCTGATGAGTTCTGAGTAAAGCATGGCGAGACCTCCCTTTTTATAATCGGCCCTCTAGCGGCATATCTCAAACTACTTAAGGACCGCCCACTGGCAATCATGACGTCATATTCTCTCTCAATCTGGGATCGACAAAGAACTTCCCACGCGCTGAAAGGGAGGAAGGGAGGAGGGAGGAGGGAATGAGGCCTACACACCTCGTGGCGCGCTCACTGGCCGTCGTTACATAACTCTCTCTCTCATCATTGTATATAAGTCCCACACACAATACTTATATCTAATGATATAAAATAGAACTCGTTGACTTAGAAGAAAACAAAATACATAATGATAATACTTATAGTACAACGGTTCACATAAACTGAGTTAGGAAACTCTACACAGACTACAGCCAAAGTTCCTGCCCTGACGATCCTAGCGAGAGTGGGGCCTGACTGGGCGTTCTGTACAGCATGCTCATACTCGACATGCGTCACACCTCCCCCAAGATTTTACTTGCTCAACCCTGAGCTAAAATCTGATATACAGAACCCCATCAAACCCCTCACACCCAGCGACCGCATGGCACTAAAACAACGCTGAGTTTATCACTAAAACACATCTTATAAAAAAAAATTCACATTTCATAACTCCTCCCAACAATAGTAAAAGACATAATATCATGCTCCCAGAGCGAGCTTACAGCAGCTCAGCCGTTTGATAGTTCGTGGACTACTCAAACACTATAGGCTATGACAAACTTATACAATTATCTATATCAAAAAGAAAGAGTTTTTATATGATTTTTATATTTTAATATGTTTTTTTTCCGGCTGCACTATAAGGGCAGCCTATTTTCTTCTATACCAAACGCTCAACAATCCTGCTTTACGACCCAATACGCTGGGCTACAACCGCGAGCCAACAAGCACCAAGCGCAAAATACTACTCAAACCAAAGCAGGAGGCTACCCGTGTGTCAATCTCTTCGGGATCATACACCTGTGATAGCCTACGACTGATCATCTACCCTCGATAAACAATCCGCAATCACATTGTCACATCCCGCAATATGCCGGATGTCCAGGTTATACTCCTGCAACATCAATGACCACCGGGTCAGTCTCATATTGCGATTGTGAAATTGATTTAGGAATCTCAAAGGGTGATGATCAGTGTAGATAACCACGACTGGGCCATAGGCTGGAACATACACCTCGAAGTGCCTGAGTGACAGCACAATCGCCAGTAATTCCTTTTCTATTGTAGAATAGTTCTTTTGTGCAGCATTGAACTTCTTAGAAAAGAAACTTACTGGGTGTTCCACACCTTCATTGTCTGTCTGTAGCAAGACGGCACCAGCCCCTACACCACTAGCATCTGTTGCCAGCTGAAAAGGCCTGTTAAAGTCTGGGGCCCTGAGTATCGGGTGAGTACACAGCAAATGCTTCACTAAATTAAAAGCCTTTTCACACTCAGGCGCCCACAAAAACTTTTTGTCTTTAGATAACAAATCTGTGAGAGGTGCCAACACCGTAGAGTAACCTTTTATAAAGCGTCTGTAGTAGCCTATCATACCCAAGAATCTCATGATCTGCTTCTTGGTGGTTGGGTGCGGAAATTTATTGATAGCCTGTACCTTGTTCTGAGGAGGGCACACCTGTCCCCTTCCCACTACAAACCCAAGGTACTGCACAGTGGCTTTTACGAAGTCACACTTTGCCAAATTTACTACCAGACTTGCTTCACTAAGTTTCCGGAACAAGGTCTCCAGGTGCTCACAATGGCTCTCAAAGTCGTCATCATAAATGATTACATCGTCCAAGTATACGGTGCAATTTGGAATGTCCTTGACAATTTCATTCATCAGGTTCTGAAACGTTGCTGGTGCATTCTTAAGTCCGTAGGGCATAACATTACACCGGTAAGTACTCCCGTCCACCACAAAACTACATACCTCTTTAGCGCGCTCGGACAAAGGTACTTGCCAGTAACCTTTTACTAAATCAACTTTAGACAAAAACCGAGCATTACCAATTTTATCAACACTATCATCAACCCGCGGAAGAGGATATGGGTTAGTTGGAGTCAAACCGTTTAGCCTACGGAAATCAATACAGAAGCGTACCTTGCCATCTGGTTTAGGCTGCAGTGTTACGGGGGAAGTCCATTTAACGGTACCTTTCTCTATCAACCCTCTACCGAGCATATACTCCAACTCATCCCTCAGAGCGGGTAGTTTTATGGGGGGCACACGGTATGGGATTGACTTAAAGGGTAGATGGTGCCCCACGTCAACATCATGCATAGCCTGAGTAGTGAGGCCTGGATGTTCAGCGAATACAGTGGGGTATAAACCGAGCAACTGACGGATAGCTTCAAATTGCGGCTCAGGCAAATGGGCTATAGCCTCGTCAGCCCTTAGGCTCGAGTTCCCCGCCCACTGATCCGCTGAAACATGGTGATCCCAGCTATCCTCCTCTGAAGCTTGACTGTCCCCCTCTCCTTCTCCACCACGGCCGCAACAAGCCAACACAGGGACAGTGAGAGGCTCAGAGGGGCGCCTCACATACTCTTTTATCAGGTTCACGTGACATAACTGATTCTTCTTCCTCCTGTCTGGAGTGGCAACAAGGTAATCTAGGTCCGAAATTTTCTCCACAATTTTATAGGGTCCAGTATACTTCGCCGACAAGGGGTTACCCACCAAAGGCAACAAAATCAACACCTCCTGTCCCACAATGAACTCCCGGAGCTTCACTTTGCGATCATACCTGTCCTTCATTAAAGCTTGTGACCCTGTTAAATTCCGACCTGCCATCTCCAGACTCTTAAGCATGCGCTCACGGCTTTCAAACACATACTTCAACAAGGAACAAGGCGGCACAGTTCCTTCCCAAATTTCCCGCAGCATATTAAGGGGGCCCCTGACTCGGTGTCCAAAAATCAGCTCGTTTGGACTAAATCCCAGGCTCTCACCAGGCACTTCCCGAGCAGCAAACAGTACATACGGCAATCCAAGATCCCAATCTCTTCCGTTATCAGCACAATAACACCTGAGCATGCTTTTAAGGGTGGCATGCCACCGCTCAAGCACCCCTTGGCTCTCAGGGTGATACGCTGACGATACCACCGCCCGTATTCCATGCTGTTGCA
>JBAKBP010032915.1:0-22540 GCA_037953745.1 Lithodes maja
CTATTACCGTTACTTAATAACTTAGGAATTCATTCATCATTCGTCTTTCATTCATCACTCATGAGGTACGGTGGATTAAATTCATTCCTCGCCCTTCTTTTCCAAGCAATTCCCGTGAAATAATAAACCTAAGGAATGGTTGAATATTGAATGACGAAGATCATATATATATTATGTTACCCAGTTTGTTTGTCATATATATATTATGTTACCCAGTTTGTTTGTCATATATATATTATGTTACCCAGTTTGTTTGTCATATATATATTATGTTACCCAGTTTGTTTGTCATATATATATTATGTTACCCAGTTTGTTTGTCATATATATATTATGTTACCCAGTTTGTTTGTCATATATATATTATGTTACCCAGTTTGTTTGTCATATATATATTATGTTACCCAGTTTGTTTGTCATATATATATTATGTTACCCAGTTTGTTTGTCATATATATATTATGTTACCCAGTTTGTTTGTCATATATATATTATGTTACCCAGTTTGTTTGTCATATATATATTATGTTACCCAGTTTGTTTGTCATATATATATTATGTTACCCAGTTTGTTTGTCATATATATATTATGTTACCCAGTTTGTTTGTCATTTGGTATTTTGGGACGGAAGACAGAATGGCAAAAAGAGACAGTAAAAAGCACACAGTTTAATGAAGTGGAGAATTATTCTCAAGTATCCCAGATAGTGAGACCCCATATGGATTATGCTGTTCAATTTTGGTGTCCTTATTACAGAATGGACATAGATTCATTGGAGAGAGTACAACGTAGAATGACAAAAATTATCCATAATGTTAGAAATCTTCCGTATAAAGAAAGGTTGAAGAAATTAGGCTTACATTCGTTAGAGAGACGCAGAGTTAGAGGGGATATGATAGAGGTGTTCAAGTGGGTTAGTGGGATTAACAAAGGGGACATGACAAATGTACTAAAGCTCAGTGATAGCGAAAGAACTCGTACCAATGGTTTCAAATTAGATAAATTTCGTTTCAGAAAAGATATAGGCAAATATTGGTTTGGTAACAGAGTTGTAGATGGGTGGAATGGACTACCAAGTGCTATAGTGGGATTAAAAACGATAGGGAGCTTTAAGATAAAATTGGATAAGCATATGGACGAGAAGGGTTGGGTGTGAAGGGGGATCAGCAGGGTTGGGCCAATCAGCGCTCTGCAGATCCCGTAATCCTGCGTTAATCTCTAACCTGTTTTGGTAAGATGATCCTCAGGGTATTAGAGTGTTGAGCCTATAGTTGGGCTTTGTAATTGGGGTTGTGTGGGACAGGGATCTGCCTTGCTTAGGCCAATCGGCTTTCTGCAGACTCCCATTTTCTTATGTTCTTATGTTCTTATGTTCTTATGATAGAAGGTCATAATAAACATGGTAGCTTGAAAATGTGAATAGTATAGAGATATAACAGAATACATTTTGGCCTTAGTAAACAGCTATGTGTCATGGGATTGCCTCTCTTTTGCTTTGGGCCTGTGTATTTATGATCGCACGCATGTGAGTGTTTTATGTATGTGCGTGTGTATGTGTGTGCATGGTTTGTGAGTGGGTGGCTGTTGCTTAGATGGGATTAGAACTCATTCCCCATAACATCATACATGGACAAAGTTTACCCTTATCCCACCTAAACTCACCTTATAGATTGTCCACGTGTATTCCATCTCTATTTCATTTCCACTTTGAACTTTGAAAGTATTCTCCACTATTACCCTATGTGCTTTAGCTATAGAACTGTCCTTCAGTTTTCATCTTTCATTATCTTCCCAAAGGATCTTTTTTTGCCTCTTGGGTTCATTATGCTCGTTTAAGACGTAATACACCCATTACAATCATATACAAGATAAACAACCAATCTAGCCCCTTACTTATCGCGTACCACTACCGTGTCCAAACAATCCTTTTTAACCAATCAATTTGACTCGATCTCATAATTTGCATATAATTCATAGTTATGCGGATAGTTATTGTTTAAAAAGAGCACAATGTTTATTCATTCCACATATTTATAGACATTCATCCATTATCATTCTTACTTGACGCACCAGAATTCCTCACAATGTTATTTTCAGTCAACCTGTCATATACCAACTGCTCACTTGTAATTGCTCAACTTTTCAAACTGTCCCAGAGATTATCTTTCCCATCCATTTCACATTGATTAGGATTATGATTACAGATTGAATATAAAACACATCTACGCACCATGCAGATATTGGAGGGATTGTAGCATCTAAAATGGGATAATTCATGTAATCATTTCATGAAGTGTATACATAGTCTCAGGTTACATGTTCTTATATTCAACTAGTTTTAAAACTTCGGCACTCTAAAGTATCTCATCAAATGTTCACGACCGAGAACACCAACACTAAACTTTGGGTACCATGATAATTGGACGCCAAACTTTGGGTACCATGATAATTGGACGCCAAACTTTGGGTACCATGATAATTGGACGCCAAACTTTGGGTACCATGATAATTGGACGCCAAACTTTGGGTACCATGATAATTGGACACATTGAATGTTAGTAGTAATACCACTTGAACACTGTGTTATATAAGAACCATGCTAGGATTATTAGCTTTATCAGGTCAGTTTATACGTGAATGTAATTATGTATATTTTCCAATTATCTTCCTTCTCTTAATGCACCTTACAGCCTTCCAGATTTTTAGCCATGTTCATATGTCACCAAATACAGGTTATTTCTCGATTTATTAAACAGGTTTCCTATTAAAATACTCAAGGTGGCGAACTATAAATTCAAATACTTTGTTACGTTTTAATACATTTGTTTTTACATGGTGGAAAAGATGACTAAAATATAAATGTGTATTGAACATGATAACAGTCGTATATTGAGAATGTTAGATTAATCCCTTCAGTACCGGAGACGTCTATTTAAACACTTTCTGGCTATTATTAGACGATTATATACAGCTTAAAATGGGCCTCTAGCAATTAATAGGTTTCGAACTATCTCACTTAACCCTTTTTACTACCACATGTTCTTTATAACTGCACAAAATCGTCAAAATATGGCTAGAATCAAATTAAAAAGACGTTGCCGGTACAGAAGGGGTTAATGGTTTAAAGAGCAAGCACTAAGTATATTCTATTAACTAAAGATAATGAAACCAAATGGCTCAGTTGAGGTGAAGTGAAGGCGTGAGAAAAGACAACATGTCATCAACAATACTGCACACGTGAGGTGAATTATAACCAGCTGAGAGGAATCCTAAAACATAATGATCACAAGTTACTGGAGCCAAGATCAAGCCAGGTCAACGGATGGTAATATACCTTATCAAGATTATAAGATCACGGCCACGCATCTCCATAACATGCATTTATACATTTTGGCAAATCCAGTGTGACTGCATCTAAGATCGTGACCAATGTTTTTCTTTGATCATTATGTAACTCACGTAATACAAGCAATTTTGATTTTGTATGCATATCGATTTTGTTTGGCTTCCTTATTCTGACGATCAATTGTTTATTTTCGTATGTTGCAACTCTAACTCCGGACACAGGTTTAGTCGCCTGTGACTTTGTACTAGGCCTAAGAGTGTATATTGGCAGTATTCAGCATCAGTAGTAATGATAATGTATAATCTTTCACTGCAATTTATGAATTGTGAATAATTACATTGCTGGCTTTTGGACACATAAGTTAATAATATTTATAAGCAGACACTCAGTTTCATATAATTAGGTTAATGGAGGATTGCCAACACCTTCTCTGTATAATTTTGAGTAGCACTGTTAGAACCAATGTACAGTACAGTATATAAGAGGAATTGCAGTAACTATGTCAATTTTGTCAAATATTTGTATAAACTGTTTCAGTAGATGAAGAAATTGCTATGTTTTAAAATATTAAACAATTGTATTACATTTTGGGAACATGTCTCGTAGTCGAACAACTTCATTAGTGTAATGTTACTTTAGTTTACTGTACTGTATATGGGATATCTTGTAGTGTATATTTATTTAGTGTAATGTTACTTTAGTTTACTGTACTGTATATGGGATATCTTGTAGTGTATATTTATTTAGTGTAATGTTACTTTAGTTTACTGTACTGTATATGGGATATCTTGTAGTGTATATTTATTTAGTGTAATGTTACTTTAGTTTACTGTACTGTATATGGGATATCTTGTAGTGTATATTTATTTTAAGAACTGCGTCTCATCGTCACGGGGTTAATGTCATTAAATAATGTGAGGCCAAACATGTTGTGTAAGATTTGATGTCTAGCGTGAGAGAAGTTGATATGTTTGATAACCCTGTTTTTGTTTTCCTTTCTCATTACACAATATATGTTTTCAAACCAAAATTGAGTCCGTACACATGGTCATACTTAAATTACTCCTCTATAGTGCACCTAACCTAATGTAGTCTACCATGCTCAGTTGAAATTATACAGACTATAATGCGAAAATTGTGCCAACTCGGTGTGCTAAGCGAAAACAATTCTATATATTTATTTATTTATTGTTTATACAGTATACATATATTTTTGTTCTAGTTACTCCCTAGACTTCCATCAAGCTCAACGAATATTTACCAAGCCCTTACTTATAAGCTTTGATTTTTCGGTATACAGGGTGATAAAAAAAAAGTGTAATGATTTCACATGTATGTAATTTCTTAATTGTTTAACCTACACACTTTATCTTTTCAGGTTGTGATGGTGGTATCATGCCATTTGGCATAAGTCAACTACAAGGTTCAAGCTAAAATGGTATTCACAGCCGAGCAGAAAGTCAAAATATGAATTCTGGTATGAGACCAAATCGTACGTCACAGTCCGTCGCCGGTTCTGCCGCGAGTTCAAAGTTCAAACACCACCTCTCCTCTGCCAACCCTGATCTTCTCTTTCTCACCGAAACTACGGTGTCTAGGACTACTGACAGCAAACCCTTCTCAGTATCCTCCTACTCTCTCTCTATCCTCAGTTTCAAGCTAAAGTCAAGTTTCAAACTCAAGTTGCTTGACAGGTCGCTAAATTCCATCAGTTTTATTCTACCTAATTTGTCTCTTGATCTGTGTCATCGACGTAAAGTTGGTGCCCTTAGTCTTTTATTTAAAGTTTTTAACAACCCTCAGCATCCCTTACATGGGGTTCTGCCTGGGCCCTATGTCCGGGCTCGTGCAACTAGATTCACAAGCAATCTTAATTATCTTGCCATGAGCCGTGTTAATTTTTCTACTACACAGTTTTCACGGAGTTTTGTGCCGGCCATGGTTGACTTGTTGAATAAGTTGCCAAATGAGCTAGTCAATTCAGCTAATATCTCCATTTTTAAGTCTAGAGTTAATGCTTTTTTGCAGCATTAATTCTAATTTTTAAACTTATTTTATTCTATTTTATTGTATTATATTTAAGCTTGATATCCTCCACTGCATAATATGTTATCTGTGTTTAATATGTGTATATGTACAGTACAGTATACAGTGTATGTTTTTATTTTTTCCTAAGTTGCCATAGTCTCTCTCCAGTGCCTCCGGGTGTTTTGTGTGGATTGATCTTGATGGTGTTTCTGCACCCTGGTTGGAGACTTCGGCATCTCATATAATAATAATAATAATAAAGGTGGATGTTGCTTATATGTGCGCAACAATCTCGCTTTCTCTCGTGTTTCCAACTTAGACTCTTCTGAATTCTCAACTCTCTGGCTAAAGTTTTCTTGTCACTCTCAAACTAATTATTTCTGCACTGTTTATCTCTCCCCTAATTCTACTGACTATCCAACATTCTTTGACTATCTAACTTCTAAAGTGGAACACATTCTTCCCATCTCTCGTTTCGCAGAAATCTTCATCCTAGGAGATTTCAACGTTCACCACCACCAATGGCTCTCTTCTGTATCCACTGACCAACCTGGTGAACAAGCCTACATCTTTTCTATCCTAAATGACCTAGAGCAGGTAGTCCAGCAACTCACCCGTATCCCGGATCGCTTCGGAGATCGGCCCGACATTCTTGACTTATTTCTAACCTCTAACCCTTCTGCTTATACTATAAATCTTTTCTCTCCTTCGGGCTCCTCCGACCATTAACTAATATCTGTCACTTGTCCTATCTGTCCTGTACAGCCACCAGATCCTTCCAACCGGTGGCGTTTGTGGCACTTTGGCGCTGCCGACTGGGAGGCTCTTCGGCAGTACTTCTTTGATTTCCCATGGAATTACTTTCGCTTCCGTCGGAACCTCGGAGAGTGCTGAACGCATTACCGAGGTAATCCTCTCGGGCATGGAAGCATGCATTCCATTTTCTTTCTCTCGGTCTAATGCAAAAATAGCTTGGTTTACTCACGCTTATTCTACTGCTGTCCACAAAAGGGAGGAAGCATTCAAACGGTACTGACGCCATAAACTCAAGAATCTCATTCTTCCTATGTTTCTGCCCGGAATCAAGCTAAGTCTGTTCTTTGACTTGGCAAGCACACTTTCATTAATAATAAATGCTCTGAACTATCCAACTCCAGCTATTCCCAAGCATTCTGGCATCTCAAAAATCTCTCCAACAATTTTTCTTCCTCGTTTTTCCCTCCCTTTTTCCAATCTGATGGCACAACCATCACTTCTTCGTCTGACAAAGCTGAAATTTTTGCTCAAACTTTTGCTAGAAACTCCACTTTGGATGATTCCGGTGCTATATCTTCCTCCCTCTCTACATCCCCCTCTCTTTTACTTATGCCTAATATTCTAATTTCTTCTAAAGAAGTACTTTCTACCCTCTCTACGCTTAATACTAAGAAGGCGTACGGTTCAGACGGTGTTCCTCCTGTTGTACTCAAAAGCTGTGCTTCCGTGCTGACTCCCTGCCTAGGCAAACTCTTTCATCTCTGTTTCTCCTCTAACGTCTTCCCTTTCTTGCTGGAAGTTTGCTGTCATTCAACCTGTCCCAAAGAAGGGTAACCGCTCTCAATCCTCCAACTATCGTCCAATTGCTCTCATCTCTTGTATCCCTAATGTTTTTTAAACTATTCTTGCATCCAAATTTCTTAAGCATTTCTCTTCTCATAATTTACTCTCAGATCGCCAGTATGGCTTCCTTAAGGGTCGCTCTACTGGTGATCTTCTTTCATATCCTACAAGCTTTTGGTCATCCTCCTTTCGGAACTTCGGTGAGACCTTTTCTATTGCACTAGACATATCGAAAGCCTTCGATAGAGTCTGGCACAAATCTTTAATTTCTAAACTACCCTCCTTCGGTTTCTATCCCTCCATCTATGCCTTTGTCTCTAATTTCCTTTCCTGCCGTTCCATAGCTACGGTTGTGGACGGCCATCGCTACCTTCCTCATCCTATCAACTCCGGTGTTCCTCAGGGCTCTGTCTTATCTCCCATTCTCTTTCTAATTTTCACAAATGATCTTCTCAACTATACCTCCAGTCCCATCCATTCATAAGCAGACGACTCTACCTTACACTACTCAATTACTTTTCCTGAACGCCCCAGCCAGAAATCCCTCAAATACAAACAACTGAAGCCATACAACACTTATCTTCTGATCTAACTACTATTTCCAATTGGGGCAGAGAAAAACTTGATACCTTAAATACTTCCAAAACCCAATTTCTTCTTCTTACTACCCGTTTGGAACTTCCAGTGGACTATCCTTTACACTTCAACAATACAAAAATCCATCCTTCATCTTCTCTCAATATTCTCGGCGTCTCCTTTTCTTCTGCTCTCACTTGGAAGGACCATATTACCAGTCTTGCTAAGACAGCCTCCCAGAAGCTAGGTGTGCTCAACCGCCTCAAGGGGTTCTTAACCCCTGCGCAGCTTCTGGCTCAGTACAGGGGCACAGTGCATCCTTGTATTGAGTATAGTTCACATGTGTGGGGAGGATCCTCTAACACCGCACTCCTAGACAAAGTTTAACCCTTGTCTAGCGGGGTGTTTTGGGCTCATTTGGGCATATTCAGGCCCTCCTGAATGATCAATCAAGTATCTGCATGAAAAGAAATGTATTCAGCAAAATACTAGGCGCTAAAAGCTTCAAAATGAGACCAGAACGAGCTACGTAGCACTCGTGGTTCTCTTGCAGTGGTGCCACGAACATGGGAGATTAGCGTATAGCGGTATATTTTTCCCAGCTATGCTCACTACTGGCTACACTCCCTGCCCACCCCGAACCTACTTCCAGAAGCACATCCATACTCATATCTCTCACCGATCCATCCACTCACTCACAGACAACACGCAGCTGCATGCACGACCTCCCGAAATCCATCCTTCCGAATCCTCCCTTCCTCGCGAGGACAGAGTCCACCTGGCCAGGCTGAGATGCGGACACCATCCAGCTCTCCTGAGCTATCAGAAGAGACTGGATGACTCCGTTGTCGACGCCTGCCCGGGAAGTAACACAGCACCCCATACCATTAAACACATCATAGAAGACTGCATTTCACACAACCACTTACGCCAACAACACAATCTACACTCAATGAGAGCTCTGTGGGAAAGCCCGATCGTGGCCATGGCCTTCCTCAGGGACTCGGGGCTGTTCGGCCAGGCAGCTTAGGGAACAACAACAACAACAACAACAACTGGCTACACTGCCAGCCTCTCGAGAACACAGGGAACATGAGTTAATGGGCGGCGGTAAGCCCTGGGAGTCGGCTGTCTGGCCCGCTGCGCTCCCGGCCATTTTCACTCGATTTTAACCCTTTAAAAGCCTTAATAATGCTCCTAACTTGCTGCAAATTGGTGCACAACTTAATTCGAGCGCCGCCAATAAGGGGTTAAAGGAAAGCCTTTCGTATCATTAACTCCCGCCCACTCACCAACTCTCTGTAATCTTTCTCTTTTCGCCGCAATGTTGCATCTCTCTCGCTATTCTATCGCTACTACAATAATCAGTGTTCCACGGAGCTTTCCCAGTGTATACAAGCTCCTCTACATAGGGTACGTAGTACCCCTCTTGCAACACAATCCCACCCCTACTCTGTGCAACTCTCCAATCCAAGAGTGAAACGCTATTCTCAGACTTTCTTCTATTCAACTGCCGAGCTCTGGAATTCTCCCAGAATCAGTCTTTCCCTCTTCCTATGACTTAAATTGCTTCCAACTCAGTGTGTCCAGGCTTTTTGGCTCGAACGTCTCTTGATTTTGGCCGTCACTCTTTCAACTCTGAGTGAGGCACTCGCTACAGGCAGTTCTGCCTATATATATATATATATATATATATATATATATATATATATATATATACAGTATATATATATACTGTATATTCTCCATTTCATCTCGGTATCCTAACAACTAAGGCACCAAATCAAAATTGTTCAATATTGGAGGGTTGAGTATACTACTGTATATGTATCAATCAAGCAACATACGAAGAGAAAATTACCTATCTATAATATAAGGAACGTTAAATAGAAATTGTATATATATATATATATATATATATATATATATATATATATATATATATATATATATATATATATATATATATATATATATATATATATATATAAACCCAATGAACATCTACATTGTGCAAAATATATTCGGCTACCAAATGTCTGTTCGGTATAAATAAGTACATAGACAAGACAAAATTGCGATTTTTGTTTTCCTTTTAGTTTGCTCCTAAGACCTCTATAAAGCTTAAACAAATATATTTATAAAAGACGAGGAAGACCCCCCTAAGAACAAAAATATATATTTTTCGTTAGAGAATTGTCCAGGCCAAAGGCCAGCTCCTCCTAGGGCACAGGCTCGCTATCGCTCGCCAGGAAAATATGTACACCCAAATGGGAGAAAAGGTCCTAATATTGGCTAATAAATGGGAAAAAGGTCTTAAAATCGCCAAAGTAATAGGGCGAACGTCTTAAAATCTCAATAGTATAATCATGACTGTGACGGGGGTCTAGAAATACCAAAAATCTCCCTTAAATTCTATTATTACAAGCTTGCCTAATAATGCCTATGCTATTGTTCTACTCAGTAATATAGGGGGACTAGCACCTTATCGTCATTTATAATCCATATTGTTTTGAAAAATCTCCATATAGAGTATTATCAGTGTGTATGTATTTGTTTTATCTTACAGGATCACACCATCTTTCCACCTCCCTTACGACATAATTATATAAATAATCAGTGTGAGAAGGCATTTCGACTACATATTTTTTTCCAAATGGAGGCATGCTTGTGATAAGCATATTTAACTTTGATATTGTTCACTAAATACTATAATTCGAAACATGTTGCTATACACGGGACTGTCGATCAATGGGGGGGGGGGGGGGTAAATCTGTACAGGATAAACCCAGCTTGACAGAATCATTATTTTTGGATCGATCCCAAATTATTATTCTAGCGGAATGATTTTGAAGTGAACATTCAATTAGGATGAGTGAAGCAATAAAGCTCCTACATAATTGTCAGTTATATCGGTGGTTCGTGGTAGACTCAGGGGAGGCACATTACTTGATGGTGGCTGTGTGAAGGGATCGGAAAATATTGATGGTAGTGTCTGTTTGTATAATTATATGGTTTGGTTTTCTGAACTAGCATTAATTAAGCAACTATTTATCTCACAAATACACTTGTATTTGTGGGATATACTAGACATTTATGACTCGTGTTTGGCCCCGCGAAAATGTAATTAAATCTATATCACCAGAGTTGCGTGGGGGTACTTTTAAATATTCCTGTATTTTATCCTGTGTAATATATATATATATATATTGTGACGCACCCAGTGCGTGGCAACGTAACCTGATTGTACTCCTTGGTACTCCACTGTACCACCACGGTACCACGCTGTACCATGCTGGCTGCTTATATTGAGTGTGACAACGTATAACTATGTTCTTTGTATCTCTGCAAAGGTCTCGTCATTTGCTAACCAGTGGTGGGTTTTGTTTTAAGCCATGTCGAGACCTTCCATTTGATATGTAGTGTCGGTGGAGGGGTTGATAGATGAGATGATGGGAGTTCAGAGAGAGAGAGTGAGTTAGACTTCAGAGCGAGAGGGTAGCAATGGTTGCCAGACGTATGGACCGGTTGGCAGCCCTGCGCTTATAGCTAGGTGCGACAGGGTTGGTAGTACATTGCCGCCTGCATATGCTGCCTGGCTGCCCATGTTGTCGTACTGCACATTACATGGAGGCTCGCTGTGTGTTCCATGATCAGGTTGCCTAGAACCTTTGAGATTCTAACATCCCTTGCCCTCTCTCCCAATTTCTCACGGTTGCACTCTTTCTCTCTGACGACATTACTCTCATTTCATTCTTCTCTCTATTTAAATGCATACCCTTCCCTTGAGGTCCTAAAGGAGTTTCAGCACTCACCTCTCGTATTACTCTTAGGACAAGCATATATTTACATGTATTAGATTTAAGGGGTTAATGTGAACAGCGATCTTCTTGATGAGGATAGTTGGTGAACGTTCTACATGTTCACGAGTTATATGCCCAGCTCATCATCCAATTTGTGACTAGACTAGTGCCATGTGTAAGAGCCCGACCATGCCCAGGAGTTGTCTGTAGAGGGGTGAGGACTTAGCCTTGATTTGCCTACCGAGCCAGGAGCGAGTGCAGTACCAGAGACTACAGCTCGCTCGTAGTGCCGGTATAGTAGAGTAACGTAATTTATCTGTCCTTGTGTTCTCTGCAGTCTTTTCCTGGGTTCTCGCTTTCGGTGCTGGGACTCGTTGTTCCTGTGACTTGGCCTGCTAGCTAGAACACATGGGGATGATGAGTGGGTTATATCTTTATTTTACTATGCATTGCAGCTCTCTTTAAGTTTATGTATGTAACACTTTACAGTACACATTACTCACACACAAGACAACACTATTAATACTTTCATGTATCAATTAACTGCACTGTCGTTTTGCTGCTGTGTCCGGAGTTCTGTTGCGTAGGGCGCATACAGACTCAGAGGGGAGACAGAGTGAGAGAAGCGAAGTAGCCTATGCGGTAGTAGGCTACCGGCGCAGTACTGTTGCCTGCAACCTTTTAGTTATTCCAAGTATAGATTCATTATTACAATAAGTGACTACTATTTATGTTCCTTCCATGTGTATTATTAGGTATCTACTGGATCATGAACATCTTGTATGCTACATGCTAGTGCATGTTAGTAGGGGACAGTTATTCTAGTGCACTCGCTTTCAAGTAGGCGTGTACATTTGTCATTTAGCATTTCACTGTCATACCTTTAGCCTGCTTCTATTCTACATTATTAGAGGCTTAATATTAACGTAGTTTCTTGAGTATTGCATTTCTTTATTAATAACGTAACCTATAAATGTCTGAGGGAGTTTAGCCTCATAGCCTACCCCTGTTGTACACTTTCGCCGAGTTAAGGTACCTCGTTACCATAGACGATAACTCTGTAGGGCGTTGGTGCTTTTGTTGTCTGGAGCATATAGTATTTGGGACTGGAATCGAGCGTGTCGTTGTCACATAAGCCATTTCTGTCCTACGATCAAGAATCCCGAATATGTATTGCCGATCCAGCCGTAACAAAATGGCGACCTTGCACAAGATTCAGTAGTATCCTATCACATGTTTTTTGGAGAACTATTCTATGCTACCTAGTAGAGCTGGCTAGAATTTTCTTGCATATTGGAGGAATTTTTTATTGTGTCATTATTGTATTGGTGGACTTGCAGATTGTTTCGTTAGGGGTGTCTAGAGTAGAGTCATTCAAGCATCTTTAACATTTTGTGAGTCGAGACTGCAATTAGTAATAAGCACTTCTTTTTTTTTATGAACAGCAATTGTATAACCAGCACTATGTCTAATGACTCATCATTTACGGGGGAGGATAACACGGTACAGCCTAGTGACCAGCAAGTACAACAGATGTTTAGGGAGGGGAGTGTTATAAGTGGAGAGAGGGATGCCCGGGCATTTTTGCAGACACCTTTGACCGAACAGCGCCTGCAGGCTATTGATTGTTACGGTCTTCGCTGTTTAGCCACGGTTTTGGGGCGGGACTGTCCTGACAGTTGGCCCAAGAAGAATTTGGTGGCATGTTTGTTGGGTGATGGCGATGGTGCGGTGGGTGGAGTGGGGTCTTGGGGGGTTCCCTCCAAGCCTCCATTCCACTCTACCCCTGAGCTGGGCCCTCAGCCAGCGATTCTTAGCACGATGCAGCAGGAGGGTTCTCAAGGGCAAGCTGGCTTACCCGTAAACACGTCTCGGTGTGGATCCCCCATTTTGTGCTCTCCCCCCCCAGGCCTGTCTCCTGAGATGTTATTTCAGCTAGAACTAGCTAAGTTTAAGCTGCAGGAGACTCAGATACAACAGGCTAGTATAGAACGCATAGAGGTTGCTAGAATCCAAGCCAATCAGGATGCAACCAGGTACCAGGCTGAAATGGATGTCGAGAAGTCTAGAGTAGAGACCACGGGGCGTCATCTCGGTGGTGGGCACCGGGTTACAGACTCACTTTCGCATTTAATTAAGTTAGTACCCGTATTTGATGAGACAGCAGTGACTGAGTTTTTTGCTCGTTTCGAAAAGAAGTGTCGTGAGTATGACTGGCCGGAGGTTAAATGGGCAGCATTAGTTTCATCACGTCTAGTGGGTAAGGGGTTGAAAGCCTACGATGCACTGTCACTGGACGAGAGTGTAGTGTATGGACTGGTGAAGGAGGCTGTGCTCCGGGCCTACGAACTGCAACCCGAAACTTATAGATTGAAGTTCCGTGGCGTGAATAAGAAGAGCGACGTCAGTTTTATGGAGCACGCACGGGACTTAACAGATGCAGGTAATAACTGGTTTCGGTCCGAGCACGCAGAGTCGGCTGAGGAAATTAAGCAACTTTTCTATCTGGAACAGTTTTACAAATGTACTGGAACCGATCTAACGCTGAACATTAAGGAAAAATGTCCCAAGACAGTAGAGGAGGCTGCCAAGATGGCAGACCTCAGATTATCATTGATTCGTGGTTGCGGTGCCGCTCAGAGGGCTGAGTCAGGGCAGAAGGGGCGCTATACCCCACCCACCAGAGTTTTTGATAATAACAAATCCTATGACACACATAACCACACTAAATGCATTGCACCTAATAACACCTACAAACACAAGCCTCTCCCGTTTACTAAAGGTCAGGCCCCTTCTTCGCCCGCACAAGGGAAGAAGCCCATTGGGGATGTGAAATGTTACAAATGTCAGAAGCTAGGCCATTATTCACGTGAGTGCCCTAGTAACACTCCCGCTAAGCCGGTGTCATTGGTTCACAGTATCGGTGTGTCTCTGAAGGCTGCAGCAACTGCCCGGGGTAGGTTGTCAGCAGCTGAGGCACACGCGGTAAAGAAGCGTACGGAAGGCTCGACACCTGTCCGGGACACTTTCTGTAGCCATCGGGGGCATGGGTTTGTGAGCTGGGGGAGTGAACTACGGAGGGTTGACTTGCTGAGGGATACGGGGGCTTCGCAAACTTTGTTGAGGAACTTCACAGGGAAACCGATAAATGCGGCCAGAGTTGTTGTGGTGCAGGGTATAAATGCTACGAGGTCATACCCACTTGTGAGGTTGGAGTTGAGAGTGGGAGAGGTGTGCAGGGAGCTGGATGTAGGGATCGTTGAGTGTTTGCCAGTTGAGGGCGTCGACCTTCTTCTCGGCAACGACTTTGCGGTGCCCACTTCCGGGACTCCACCCTTAGTCGTTGCCGAGAGGGCGGCCGACGTGGATGGTGAGAATCGGGAATGGGTTGGGAGGTGCCAACAGGATGAGATGGCCTGTGTGGTAACCCGATCTCGCTCTGCGGCTCCTGCACAGCCTAGCACTCAACCTCGGGGACAGTGGAGGAAGGATCAGGAGAAGGTTGCTAAGGGCAGGAAAAGGGACATTGATTCTGCTGCACTTCTCGGTGATTCGGTACTTGGACCTATAATAAACACGGGAGTTGACTCTGGCCCAGATATGGTGTGTAACAAGGCAGAGTTGGGTAAGACTTCGCGTGAGGCAAGAGCTGTAGCGAGAGCCACTAAGGCAGTAGAGCCTACTAGCCGGGGTAATGTCTTATTACAAAACCATCTTGATGCATTGACGCCCAGGGACATTAGTGAGCAGCAGCTGCAAGACGCTAGCCTAGCTCGTTATAGCAATGGTGCCATAGAGTTGGAGGAAGATGGGGATGCGAAGCCGGGAGATTTCTTTAGGCTCAACAGGATATTGTACCGCAGATTTCTAGACCCCAAATCGAAGTGGGAGGGCGGTGCGAGGGTAGTAGACCAGGTGGTTGTTCCAAATAAGTATAGAGAGTCCTTATTGTGTCTGGCGCATGATGTGCCGGTGGCGGGTCATTTGGGGGTAACAAAAACATTGGCGGCATTGGGCAGGTTTTTCTGGTGGCCTGGGGTCAAGGCTGATGTCTGTGCATGGGTGGCTGGGTGTGCGACCTGCCAGACAACGGGGAAGCCTAACCGGACAATCCCGAAGGCACCTTTGTTTCCCATACCTGTCACCGGGCCTCCGTTCAGCAAAGTTGTAGTAGATTTGGTTGGCCCTTTCCCGCCTACTAGTAGTGGCAATAAATTCCTGTTGACAATCATGGATGTGGCTACGAGATACCCGGACGCATACCCCATGAGAAACGGCTCGGCAAAGGCAGTTGTTAAAAACTTATTATTGTTCTGTTCCCGTTATGGATTTCCACGTGAGGTGCAGTCAGACCAGGGGAGCAATTTTACATCCAAATTGTTCAAGCAAACCCTTCAGTTGCACGGTATATGTTCTGTAGTGTCGTCAGCCTACCATCCCGAGAGTCAGGGAGTCTTGGAGCGGTGGCACTCGACCCTGAAGAGTATGCTACACTGTTACTGTGCAGAACATGACACTGATTGGGATTTGGGTCTGCCGTATGTTCTGTTCGCTGCACGTGAAGTCCCAGGAGAGAGCCTGGGGTTCAGTCCAAATCAACTAGTCTTTGGCCATAATGTGAGAGGACCTTTAAGTATGGTGAAAGAGATCTGGGAGGGCGAAGAGAAGCCGGGGTCTGTACTTAAATATATCCTTGAGAGCCGGGAGAGACTTATAGGTTGCATGGCAGCGGCAGGTAATAACTTGGTTAATGCACAGGCGGTCATGAAGCACCAGTATGACGCCAAGGTGAAGCTTCGGGAGTTTTCGGTGGGTCAGGAGGTAATGTTGCTTTTACCTTTGCCTGGACACCCCCTTTCTGCCAAGTTTATTGGGCCGTATGTGGTGGCTAAGAAACTGTCCGACCTTGATTATCTCGTTGCAACACCTGACCGTAGAAAAAAACATCAGTTATGTCATGTTAACCTCATGAAAGAGTATGTGAGACGCCCCTCAGAGCCTCTCACTGTCCCTGTGCTGGCCTGCAGCGGCCAGGGTGGAGAAGGAGGTGGGGACAGTCATGCTGCTGAGGAGGATAGCTGGGACTGTGTCATTTCCGCGGAACAGTGGGCGGGGAATACTGAACAAGAGGCTAGGCAAGCTGTAAGTCACCTGCCTGAGCACCAGGGTGCTGCTGTCCTAGGCCTGTTCAGGTCATACCCCTCTGTTTTCGCCGAACACCCAGCCTCACTACTCAGGTAACGCACGACGTGGACGTCGGTGATAATGTGCCCTTCAAGTCAGTGCCCTACCGTGTGCCCCCGGTAAAGTTGCCAGCTTTACGGGAGGAGTTAAAGTACATGGTTGAGAGAGGGATGATCACTGAAGGTTATGTGAAGTGGACATCACCCGTCACGTTGCAGCCAAAACCTGACGGCAAGGTGCGGTTCTGCATAGATTTTCGTAGGCTAAATGGCTTGACCACTACCAACCCTTACCCTTTGCCTCGAGTTGACGACAGCGTGGACAAGATAGGGAATGCAAAGTACCTTACTAAAATTGATCTTGTAAAAGGCTACTGGCAAGTACCCCTGTCGGACCGAGCTAAGCAAGTTTGTGGTTTTGTGGTAGATGGCAAGACCTACCAATGTAACGTAATGCCTTATGGGCTTAAGAACGCACCTGCCACGTTTCAGAACCTGATGAACGATATTTGTGACGAAATCCCTAACTGCACGGTCTACCTTGATGACGTGATAGTGTATGATGACAATTTTGAAAATCACCTAAGGCACTTAGAGACCCTGTTTGGGAAGTTGCACGATGCTGGGCTGGTGGTGAACCTGAGGAAGTGCGAGTTTGTAAAGGCTACTGTGCAGTATCTTGGCTTCGTGGTCGGGTTAGGCCGGGTGTGCCCCCCCCTGAGCAAGATACAGGCTATCAATATGTTTCCCAGGCCCACCACTAAGCGCCAGGTCATGCGGTTCCTAGGTATGATAGGCTATTATAGGCGCTTCATCCGGGGATACTCTACTGTCTTAGCACCGTTAACTGATCTACTGTCGAAGTCAGTGAAGTTCTGTTGGGCTGCGGAGTGTCAGAGGGCTTTCGACCTAGTCAAGCACCTGCTGTGTACACATCCGATTTTGAGAGCCCCAGACTTCTCCAGGAGTTTTCAGCTGGCGACTGATGCCAGCGGTGTGGGTGCCGGGGCAGTGTTACTGCAGACTGATTCCGAGGGCTTGGAACACCCAGTGAGCTTCTTTTCTCGCAAGTTTAATTCGGCACAAAGGAATTACTCGACTATAGAGAAGGAGCTTCTTGCTATCGTTTTGTCGCTCAAACATTTCGAAGTTTATGTTCCAGCCTACGGCCCGGTAGTGACGATTTATACGGACCATCATCCCTTGAAATTCCTAAATCAGTTTCACAATCGGAATATGCGGTTGACCAGGTGGTCCCTAATGCTCCAAGAGTATAATCTCAACATTCAGCATATTGCCGGGAGTGAGAACGTGATAGCAGATTGTCTATCAAGGGTTGATGATCCAGGATAGTCGTGCACGGTGTGTGGGTTGAGCAGGAGTAAAATTAGGCTATCATAACGCCGTCCAAAAAGATTATAAAACAATAAAATAAACGAGAATTTTTTTTTTAGTTTTGTAAGTCTTTATTGTTGTAGCATGATGCATGCGATATTGTGTTTTATGTATAATTCACACTTCAGTTGTTGTGCACCTTTTGCAATTAGTGGCAGCTAAGGGTAGCAGGTCGGTTGGTTGCCTGTCAGATTTTGATAATGCTTCTAAGGTCGATTATCTAAAGTCTTGGGGGGGCTGTGACGCACCCAGTGCGTGGCAACGTAACCTGATTGTACTCCTTGGTACTCCACTGTACCACCACGGTACCACGCTGTACCATGCTGGCTGCTTATATTGAGTGTGACAACGTATAACTATGTTCTTTGTATCTCTGCAAAGGTCTCGTCATTTGCTAACCAGTGGTGGGTTTTGTTTTAAGCCATGTCGAGACCTTCCATTTGATATGTAGTGTCGGTGGAGGGGTTGATAGATGAGATGATGGGAGTTCAGAGAGAGAGAGTGAGTTAGACTTCAGAGCGAGAGGGTAGCAATGGTTGCCAGACGTATGGACCGGTTGGCAGCCCTGCGCTTATAGCTAGGTGCGACAGGGTTGGTAGTACATTGCCGCCTGCATATGCTGCCTGGCTGCCCATGTTGTCGTACTGCACATTGCATGGAGGCTCGCTGTGTGTTCCATGATCAGGTTGCCTAGAACCTTTGAGATTCTAACATCCCTTGCCCTCTCTCCCAATTTCTCACGGTTGCACTCTTTCTCTCTGACGACATTACTCTCATTTCATTCTTCTCTCTATTTAAATGCATACCCTTCCCTTGAGGTCCTAAAGGAGTTTCAGCACTCACCTCTCGTATTACTCTTAGGACAAGCATATATTTACATGTATTAGATTTAAGGGGTTAATGTGAACAGCGATCTTCTTGATGAGGATAGTTGGTGAACGTTCTACATGTTCACGAGTTATATGCCCAGCTCATCATCCAATTTGTGACTAGACTAGTGCCATGTGTAAGAGCCCGACCATGCCCAGGAGTTGTCTGTAGAGGGGTGAGGACTTAGCCTTGATTTGCCTACCGAGCCAGGAGCGAGTGCAGTACCAGAGACTACAGCTCGCTCGTAGTGCCGGTATAGTAGAGTAACGTAATTTATCTGTCCTTGTGTTCTCTGCAGTCTTTTCCTGGGTTCTCGCTTTCGGTGCTGGGACTCGTTGTTCCTGTGACTTGGCCTGCTAGCTAGAACACATGGGGATGATGAGTGGGTTATATCTTTATTTTACTATGCATTGCAGCTCTCTTTAAGTTTATGTATGTAACACTTTACAGTACACATTACTCACACACAAGACAACACTATTAATACTTTCATGTATCAATTAACTGCACTGTCGTTTTGCTGCTGTGTCCGGAGTTCTGTTGCGTAGGGCGCATACAGACTCAGAGGGGAGACAGAGTGAGAGAAGCGAAGTAGCCTATGCGGTAGTAGGCTACCGGCGCAGTACTGTTGCCTGCAACCTTTTAGTTATTCCAAGTATAGATTCATTATTACAATAAGTGACTACTATTTATGTTCCTTCCATGTGTATTATTAGGTATCTACTGGATCATGAACATCTTGTATGCTACATGCTAGTGCATGTTAGTAGGGGACAGTTATTCTAGTGCACGCGCTTTCAAGTAGGCGTGTACATTTGTCATTTAGCATTTCACTGTCATACCTTTAGCCTGCTTCTATTCTACATTATTAGAGGCTTAATATTAACGTAGTTTCTTGAGTATTGCATTTCTTTATTAATAACGTAACCTATAAATGTCTGAGGGAGTTTAGCCTCATAGCCTACCCCTGTTGTACACTTTCGCCGAGTTAAGGTACCTCGTTACCATAGACGATAACTCTGTAGGGAGTTGGTGCTTTTGTTGTCTGGAGCATATAGTATTTGGGACTGGAATCGAGCGTGTCGTTGTCACATAAGCCATTTCTGTCCTACGATCAAGAATCCCGAATATGTATTGCCGATCCAGCCGTAACAATATATATATATATATATATATATATATATAACTATTGATTTTTTCATATACATAAGCACATTTTTACTTGACTGCCTATGGTAATTATTTCTTGGATCATACAAGCATGCAAATCAACTTACCAATGTTTAAGTTTGCATAAGAAAGATCATGGAAGTACCCAAATGTGATTGAGTGCTTGTACTGCTTCAAATACTGGCACAAGTAAAATCGGGTTGACTATAAATATCAGAATCTCTGATTCTGCAGCACTTTATTTTTAAGAATTGTTTAACCAATAATAATGAACGTTGTCATCTTGTCACCAATACCTGTTGTGACGCATGTCGAGTATGAGCATGCTGTACAGAACGCCCAGTCAGGCCCCACTCTCGCTAGGATCGTCAGGGCAGGAACTTTGGCTGTAGTCTGTGTAGAGTTTCCTAACTCAGTTTATGTGAACCGTTGTACTATAAGTATTATCATTATGTATTTTGTTTTCTTCTAAGTCAACGAGTTCTATTTTATATCATTAGATATAAGTATTGTGTGTGGGACTTGTATGTAATGATGAGAGGAGAGAGAGAGAGATATTACGTGGCGGGGATCAGTGAGTGCGCCACGCGGGCCGGTAGGCCTAATTCCCTCCTCCCTCCTCCCTTCCTCCCTTTCAGCGCGTGGGAAGTTCTTTGTCAATCCCAGATTGAGAGAGAATATGACGTCATGATTGCCAGTGGGCGGTCCTTAAGTAGTTTGAGATATGCCGCTAGAGGGCCGAGTATAAAAAGAGAGGTTCTTGCCACCATTTCTTCAGAACTCATCAGGCAAAGCGACCTCTCATATCCCTTGCAACTATCCATATTCTTCCGACTGATGTGAACTTTCTCTACTCTCTGAACAGCCTATCTTCTTCGCTTCTCGTCCCTGTTTAACCTCCATGACCCCTTTGGTGCAGATTTAGTCAGCCAAAGTATTATCGCTTGAGTTCTCACGAGATAAGTGCCTGTTAGATAGCCTATTTTTGGAAGGGTTAACTAGAATAGGATTGATTGATGTTTGTTGCACTCGTATATGTATTTCCCTGTGTACTATTATTCATGTTCCTGTTTTCTGCTGGTTTAGGTAATGCTAGACTGGGATAGGGTTCCTCGAGTTGTGATTTCCTATGAGTGCTAGGTTGGTTGAACCAGCACAATTGCAACGGAGACGTGGGAAGCCTAGGGGTCTTTTTGATTGTGTACCGTGGGAGTTTAGCACTGTGTTGCGAGTGAGGGCTTTTGCCTGTGCCACCCAACACTGTGCTATCTCATTTGCTTGACTTTGAGAGGATCGCCAGGAGAGAACCAGATACTAGTGATCTGGATCTCTCAAGAGAGCATCCCGTCAATTACCGTAATTTGGCCGCACAGTCTTAAGGACCTCGCTAGGCTACGAGCCGCTTGCTCAGCCATTGTCTCTTAACCTTAGATATCCCAGCTAGACTTTGCTCGACCAGCAGATACAGCATAGTATTGAAGCTTCTCCTTATGTATATTATTGTTTAAGCACTATTGATTTCATGTGTGGCACGCTTAGCTACTTCAGAGATTAGTGGCCCACGAGCACAATCTTAGTAGGCTATTGCCAGTGCATTGTCGGAGTACTTCTTCTTAATGTTTGCCATATCCTATTGCTTATTCTTATAATTCTTCTTATGTCAATTTAAAGCCTTTAATTACCAGTGAGTTATTCATTAAATTGCTGTTCAAAATCCGATACTTACTTCTTATGAGTATTCGAGAAGCATCTAACTTATCAGAAGATTCCTTGCTTGATGCTCGAGGACTATTGTTTAACGTAACGTAATAGTGCCGATCCGAAGTAGAGGGTGGAGGACTTCTTAAGTTCTTAGTTCAAGGGTGGATTACTTCGGCTTCGGCCAACACTATTCTTTAGTGTTGTAGTACTTTCTTCTTTGTTTGATTGTTGACCAGACTAGATAACTCCCGTCTTGCTATTAGTCTGTTGTGTGAAACGCTAGTACCGAGTTCTTGTATACCCCGTTATAGCAGATAGAACTCTGGAGGGTAGTGGCGTTTTTTTGTTCGGCTGGCAGTACTCTGGGGTTGGGATCGTGTGTTTCCGTTGTGGCAGCGAGCCATACTCGAGTCCTGTGTAAGAGCCCTAGTGTACCCGAGTGCCCGGTCGTAACAAATGGCGACCTTGCTTAGGATTTTGTGAACAGTATAATTTTTTGCAGAGTTGTACAACATTTGTTTGTTCGTACTTTAGCGTACATATTGAAGAATATTTTTTTTTTGTAAGGCAATTAGGAGAGCATTTAAGAGACTCCAGTTAATTTAGTAATTAGTGCTTACATAAGGGAGTTTAACACTTTTGTCTCGAGAATTTTTTGTGAACTTCAGTATGTCGTGCCCTAGTATTGACGAGGAGCGAGAGATGCTATTTGAGGAGGTGCCGTTAGTAACTAGTGAGGAGGATGCTAGACTTTTTGTGAGTAAGCAGTACCATGTGACGGAGGAGAGGCTGACTGGGGTGAATGTTTATGGCTTGCACCTGATAGCCAAGGTTTTGGGTCTATCCAATGTAGGAGGGATGTCCAAGG
>JBAKBP010032916.1:0-22539 GCA_037953745.1 Lithodes maja
GGATAAATGAAAAGGATGTCAGCGGTACTGGATGGGTAAATGAAAAGGATGTCAGCGGTACTGGATGGATAAATGAAAAGGATGTCAGCGGTACTGGATGGATAAATGAAAAGGATGTCAGCGGTACTGGATGGATAAATGAAAAGGATGTCAGCGGTACTGGATGGGTAAATGAAAAGGATGTCAGCGGTACTGGATGGATAAATGAAAAGGATGTCAGCGGTACTGGATGGATAAATGAAAAGGATGTCAGCGGTACTGGATGGATAAATGAAAAGGATGTCAGCGGTACTGGATGGATAAATGAAAAGGATGTCAGCGGTACTGGATGGATAAATGAAAAGGATGTCAGCGGTACTGGATGGGTAAATGAAAAGGATGTCAGCGGTACTGGATGGATAAATGAAAAGGATGTCAGCGGTACTGGATGGGTAAATGAAAAGGATGTCAGCGGTACTGGATGGATAAATGAAAAGGATGTCAGCGGTACTGGATGGATAAATGAAAAGGATGTCAGCGGTACTGGATGGATAAATGAAAAGGATGTCAGCGGTACTGGATGGATAAATGAAAAGGATGTCAGCGGTACTGGATGGGTAAATGAAAAGGATGTCAGCGGTACTGGATGGATAAATGAAAAGGATGTCAGCGGTACTGGATGGATAAATGAAAAGGATGTCAGCGGTACTGGATGGATAAATGAAAAGGATGTCAGCGGTACTGGATGGATAAATGAAAAGGATGTCAGCGGTACTGGATGGATAAATGAAAAGGATGTCAGCGGTACTGGATGGGTAAATGAAAAGGATGTCAGCGGTACTGGATGGATAAATGAAAAGGATGTCAGCGGTACTGGATGGATAAATGAAAAGGATGTCAGCGGTACTGGATGGATAAATGAAAAGGATGTCAGCGGTACTGGATGGATAAATGAAAAGGATGTCAGCGGTACTGGATGGATAAATGAAAAGGATGTCAGCGGTACTGGATGGGTAAATGAAAAGGATGTCAGCGGTACTGGATGGGTAAATGAAAAGGATGTCAGCGGTACTGGATGGGTAAATAACCAAGACTAAACAGATGATGCAAATAGTCTAAGCAAATCCCGAAGCAGACGGTGCACTATTGAGAAAAGACTCGAGAAGAACCAGACTTATATGAGTATGTTATGTTCTGATTAGTAGCGACCTAAACGTTTATGAAGCAGTGCATTCAAGACACTGTTGGGTAAGATAAAGAGACAATGTAAATGTTGGTATAAAGCCGGTATCACACGAGAGCTTTTATAGTCAACATTCGATGATCAACATTTTTCTAGCAACATGTCTGGAGTATTTTGCACTGGTATCGGAAACTAGACTGATGATAGATGAATTTAGGTAACAGAACAATATTAAATGTTTACCTCATGAGCTGCCAGACCAGTGTTAAGGATAAATGTTGAGTGAAAAAGCTCTCGTGTGATACCGATTTAAAGCAGATAGTACAATCGTAGTCAGGAATACTTGAACACCTCCTAATACTTGAACACATCCTAATACTTGAACACCTAATACTTGAACACATCCTAATACTTGAACACCTAATACTTGAACACATCCTAATACTTGAACACATCCTAATATTTGAACACATCCTAATACTTGAACACATCCTAATACTTGAACACATCCTAATACTTGAACACATCCTAATACTTGAACACATCCTAATACTTGAACACATCCTAATACTTGAACACATTCTAATACTTGAACACCTCCTAATACTTGAACACATCCTAATACTTGAACACATCCTAATACTTGAACACATTCTAATACTTGAACACCTCCTAATACTTGAACACATCCTAATACTTGAACACATCCTAATACTTGAACACATCCTAATACTTGAACACATTCTAATACTTGAACACATCCTAATACTTGAACACATTCTAATACTTGAACACATCCTAATACTTGAACACATCCTAAAACTTGAACACATCCTAATACTTGAACACATCCTAATACTTGAACACCTCCTAATGATGACAAAATGGTGAACACCGGTATGCTAGTATTCAACATATTAAAATATTTCATTACTGTATGATATTTCTTCCTTCTTGCATTGTCCAGAAATTCCTGACCACGACTGTGCCTGTACTCTGTAATGATCAGATGCGGTCTTTCTTTTTCATCAAGGGGCTTGGAGTTCTCGAAAAGGGCGTCCAGTCCTGACTCTTTTCTTGACTTACAGTAAGCTGACTTAATAATCCAGAAGGGTTGGTAGCGTCTGAAATCCCATTTTAATCAACTGCAAAAGCGGTCTTTACTAGAAAATACTTTTTATATCTGGTCTTCTGCAGTCAGGACAAATTTAGAACGATTAGAAGTCCAAGCAAGGGCTATTAAGCTTATTCCATTGATTAACAGTCTGGCGACCGTTTAATTTATTAACAGTCTGGCGACCGTTTAATTTATTAACAGTCTGGCGACCGTTTAATTGATTAACAGTCTGGCGACCGTTTAATTGATTAACAGTCTGGCGACCGTTTAATTGATTAACAGTCTGGCGACCGTTTAATTGATTAACAGTCTGGCGACCGTTTAATTTATTAACAGTCTGGCGACCGTTTAATTTATTAATAGTCTGGCGACCGTTTAATTTATTAACAGTCTGGCGACCGTTTAATTTATTAACAGTCTGGCGAACGTTTAATTTATTAACAGTCTGGCGACCGTTTAATTTATTAACAGTCTGGCGAACGTTTAATTTATTAACAGTCTGGCGACCGTTTAATTTATTAACAGTCTGGCGAACGTTTAATTTATTTTTTCCGTTGGAAAAAAGTTGACATCAAGGCCACCGCATAGATGTGTTTATATTATTAAGTGGAATCGACCATTATGCTTGTAACAGGAGGTTTAAGGGGAGGTTTTCAGTTGATTCCCTAGACTTCCATAAAACTTAAAATTACTCCCCCTAGACCCCCTTTCAAGATAAATTTGTACATTTTTCGGTAGAAAAATGTCCCTGCCGAAGGCCGATTCCCCTTAAATTACAGGCTCGCTATCGCTCGCCAGGAAATAATCGACACCTAAATGGCACGAATGGTCTTAAAATTGACAGAAATGGGGTGAGGGTTCTTAAAATCGCCAAACTAATGGGGCGAACGTCTTAAAATCTCAAAAGCAATGGGGCTAAACATGAGGGAGAAAGGGGTCCAGAAAAAAATCCTCCAGGTGGAAATCTCCCCTTAACCTCAGCATGAATACACACGCAACTAGGTTCGGAAGGTATTGCTGAAGAGGTTTAACGCTAGAATAACTGGAAACTGTTTACATAAAAGGTTTGTACTTTTTGGAACAAACTTCTCTTTCTGGTGTAAATAGTTCTTCAGTAGAGTAGTTATAGAAATACCGGTAGTATGAAGTACTTTTATACTTTGCAATACTTTTACTAAACTGTGCAATATTCACTTCATTTCGTGTATCATCTTAAAAGAGAC
The DNA here is from genome assembly GCA_037953745.1 of Lithodes maja. NCBI lineage: Eukaryota > Metazoa > Arthropoda > Malacostraca > Decapoda > Lithodidae > Lithodes > Lithodes maja. Next base: position 3,503 of record JBAKBP010032916.1, read on the forward strand.
TGTGTGATCGTTGATACCATCAATTGATTTTAACTAACTCTAAATTTCTCTCTCACTCTCTCTCTTATACATAAACACACACACATACACACACTCTTTCTCTCTCTCCCACACACTCATTCTATCTCTCTTAAACACACAAATGCACACACTCTACCACCCACACACACACACACACACACTCTCTCAGTCCCTCATGCATAATTAACACGGAGGAAGGTGGTGGTGTAGAGTGCTTTTTTTCATCAAACTATTAAACCAATCTTCTTTTCTTTCATGCTTACATGTTAATCTTCCATATTCTTTTTCAGCACAACCAGATTAATTAGTATGCCGAAAAAGCGTGCTAATCATTATTATAATTAGAAGATGCGTATGTCTTTACCTTGGCAGTCCTCATTATATTGTTTCCGGTATATTGTCTTGATAGCGCAATGCATAAGTGCGTGGAATTTCGGTGCGAGTGTCCTAGGTTCGAGTCCTTGGAGTGCCACATGTATTTGTTGATTTCATTTATTGAGTCTAGAAGTGAAGTTGGTTAGTGAAAACATATAATAAGCCAATGGGAGAACATTTTTCTGATATGTTTTTGTATGTAAATTATGAATACGCCAAAAACCATATATATTTTGTTCTATGTGGATAGGGAGACAACGGACAAAACTGCCAGTGACAAGTGCCTCCCCCAGAGTTTATAGAGTGACAGGGCCAAAATCAAGGAATATTCGAGTCAAAATGTCTGGACACAAGGAGTTTGAAACAATTTGCCCTTTTGAAACCATGTATATGTATTTGTTTATATATTTGTATGTACGGTGGCGCTAATAAGTCATGTCTCAGCTGTCATTACGTTTGGCTCGCTCTGTGCTGTATTTATGTCTGTCAGATGTTGAATAGGGTGGATAAGTGTAGGAATCATGTTTGTATATCTCACTCGAAACGGATAAATCAAGTTTTAGATATTACTGATACCAAATATTGATCAAAACATACTTGGTGCCGAGACATCACTTATCAGGCCGACTGTACCTATGCTATCTCAATAAAGAGTCAAATCAAATAAAACCAATGGGAGGAAGGGAATATTGCACATTAACCAATGGGAGGAAGGGAATATTGCACATTAACCAATGGGAGGAAGGGAATATTGCACATTAACCAATGGGAGGAAGGGAATATTGCACATTAACCAATGGGAGGAAGGGAATATTGCACATTAACCAATGGGAGGAAGGGAATATTGCACATTAACCAATGGGAGGAAGGGAATATTGCACATTAACCAATGGGAGGAAGGGAATATTGCACATTAACCAATGGGAGGAAGGGAATATTGCACATTAACCAATGGGAGGAAGGGAATATTGCACATTAACCAATGGGAGGAAGGGAATATTGCACATTAACCAATGGGAGGAAGGGAATATTGCACATTAACCAATGGGAGGAAGGGAATATTGCACATTAACCAATGGGAGGAAGGGAATATTGCACATTAACCAATGGGAGGAAGGGAATATTGCACATTAACCAATGGGAGGAAGGGAATATTGCACATTAACCAATGGGAGGAAGGGAATATTGCACATTAACCAATGGGAGGAAGGGAATATTGCACATTAACCAATGGGAGGAAGGGAATATTGCACATTAACCAATGGGAGGAAGGGAATATTGCACATTAACCAATGGGAGGAAGGGAATATTGCACATTAACTTATATTGTCAATAATGGTCAACATTTTTCCCGCACCATTTCTGGGATCTTTTACATTGGTATCGGAAACTAGACTGACGGTAGAATAAGGGGGAAGGGGTTGTTTTTGGTGGTTTTTATCATATTTTTATTTATTTTTCCTCCCTAGACCTCCGTCAAACTTAAAAAAAAACATCCCCAAGATCCCTTAGCTAGATATAATTGTACATTTTTCGGTAGAAACATGTCCCGGCCAAATGCTGGTCCCTCCTTAATTACAGGCTTGCTATCGCTCGCCAGGAAATACTCGACAGCTAGATGACACAACAAGTCTTAATATTGACAAACATATGGGGCGAAAGGTCATAAAATCGTCAAACTACTGGACCAAACGTCTAAAAATGTGAAAACTATTGGGGCTAAGGAGGAAGAAGGGGGACCAGAAAATACATCCTCCCCCCCCCCCCCCCACCCCCCTCACATATTGCCAGACCAGTGTTGACGATTAAAGTTGAGGGAAAAGGCGCTCGTGTGACGCCAGCTTAGGGGCAAAGGTGTATTTTTTCGTCGATTTATTTATTTGTTTATTATTGTTTTAGTTTCCTTCCTAGACATCCATTAAGCTTAAACAAAATATCCCCAAGATTCCCCTTCTATATAAATTCGTACATTTTCCCTCTTAAATTACAGGCTCGCTATCGCTCGCCAGGAAATAATCGACACATAAATGAACCCCCCCCCCCCCCCCTGAAAAAAAAATACCCTCATTGTTCCCTGATTAAATAGCACTGTATGAAAATTCCCATATTCAAAATATGTTACAGGGGGGCAATGCCTAGTGAGTTAATTGCTCATTAGGTGGCGTTCTGAGAGTGAGGATCCGATTCTTGGGGGTGAGATAGGGAATCACAAAGGCGAAGTAGCTCCAGAGATGGGGCTGCTTCGAGCCGTGAGTGGGCAACCAAGCTCTAAGTGCTTCACATGTCTCACTCCCAAGCCTGGAACAAGACCTCACGGGCCTCACCGTGTTGAACGGTTGAACATAGAGGCTCTCAGCCTATGCCTGAGAAGGAGGGTATCAGGACATCTCAACACCATGCCATCTCACCACACAAACAAGACGAGTCACGTCAACACCATGTCATCTCATGACCAGACCTTTTCTCCACCAGTCGGTTTCATCACCATACCAGCTCAATACCAAGCCAATTCAATGCCAAGGCATCTCAATACCACACGTTGCCACATCTACTGTCCTGTACAGCGATCACGGTACCCCCCCCCCCCACCTCTCTCTCTCAAACGTTTCAATACATATTTTTTCTTATGTGTGTATGGAGGAGACAAACGGCAGGCTGCCTGTAACGAGTGTCTCCCCAAAGCCAAAAGAGTGACAGAGCCATATTCAATGGTCGTTGGGGTCATAATGCACACACGGAATATAAAGCAGTCTAAGTCATAGTATGAAGGAAAGATTAATTAAGGGAGAGAGTTTGTTGAGTAGAAGAAAGACCGAGAACATTTGCTATTTCTTGAATTGGAGAACTGGCCAGAATAGGAGTGGGATTGTGTTGAACGGCCTCACACTCGCCGCAGGAGAAGGGGTATGCACTGAGAGTGCTCTGAAGAACACTGATTGTTGTAATACTGATAGAAGAGTGAAACATTTCACAAACTTTGCTTGTCAACTGGTCAACACATAACGAAAATGACTGTGATAACTAAAATGCATAAATTGAAAGATTACTGAGCATTCAAATCCCCCCCCCAAAAAAAGAGACTAAGCAATGTTCTTGTTAGTATTCCAATAAAATACGATTGATAATAATTATGTAGGACTTTTGAGGTTATAGTAGTTGACGTACAATGTATACAGGAATCAGTGCACAGGTACAGGCTATTTCCGGAAATTTTCGATCGACAGTTATGTTTGTGGCAGCACTATGAGGCGCTATTATATATATAATTGATAACTATACTGAGTTTGAATGATATAATGACCATGATCTACATTCTAATAATAACATACTGTATATATAGAAGCTTCCAAAGTTAACATTATATATTCCAGAATATAGTTGCCCAGAAAAGTGGCCGGGGAAAGGTGACCGAGTTAATCCTATATAATTATTATACCTTCTGTTGTACTTAAATTTCTAAGTTCAAGCACACTACTGAGGTGGGGGAATAATTCGACAGTTGCTAGAGTTTGTATAGTTTATTTAATAGAACGAACTCTAAATCTAACTACTAGTCCAATAGCCTACTTCCTGTTCTGGTCGAAATGAGTTCAGTACGCGAATTGAATAAAACGTTGTCCCGTGATAGATGGTACGTTGGAACCCAAGAGCTCCCGCACATACTATTCGGATGCCCGCTATTCAGGTAATGCTTCGCTTCGACTTAGATACATCGTAGGTTACCAGACTGAATTTATAATGATCGCCGTGCCCTTCAATGTCTTCTAAGAGACCTGGGCTGCTCTGACTCAAACTACTACTAATTTCTTAATCCTAAATGCAAGTGGACAAATAATATATATTTCTATATCCGCTTCCGAAACCCCCAAATGGCTAACCTTTTCCCGGGCGTTACGAACACCCTCTTGGCTCATACAATAGCCCCTCTGAATACAACACTGGCTCGTGGGCCGTTTAACTCTCTATAAAGGATATAATCTTTAACTCTTAGTTCCCTTACAACATCAAACACGTAGTCCGTTACACATGAACATAAACGCTTTGTTAATACAATATTACACCAGAATACAACACTGGCTCGTGGGCCGTTTAACTCTCTATAAAGGATATAATCTTTAACTCTTAGTTCCCTTACAACATCAAACACGTAGTCCGTTACACATGAACATAAACGCTTTGTTAATACAATATTACACCAGAATACAACACTGGCTCGTGGGCCGTTTAACTCTCTATAAAGGATATAATCTTTAACTCTTAGTTCCCTTACAACATCAAACACGTAGTCCGTTACACATGAACATAAACGCTTTGTTAATACAATATTACACCAGAATACAACACTGGCTCGTGGGCCGTTTAACTCTCTATAAAGGATATAATCTTTAACTCTTAGTTCCCTTACAACATCAAACACGTAGTCCGTTACACATGAACATAAACGCTTTGTTAATACAATATTACACCAGAATACAACACTGGCTCGTGGGCCGTTTAACTCTCTATAAAGGATATAATCTTTAACTCTTAGTTCCCTTACAACATCAAACACGTAGTCCGTTACACATGAACATAAACGCTTTGTTAATACAATATTACACCAGAATACAACACTGGCTCGTGGGCCGTTTAACTCTCTATAAAGGATATAATCTTTAACTCTTAGTTCCCTTACAACATCAAACACGTAGTCCGTTACACATGAACATAAACGCTTTGTTAATACAATATTACACCAGAATACAACACTGGCTCGTGGGCCGTTTAACTCTCTATAAAGGATATAATCTTTAACTCTTAGTTCCCTTACAACATCAAACACGTAGTCCGTTACACATGAACATAAACGCTTTGTTAATACAATATTACACCAGAATACAACACTGGCTCGTGGGCCGTTTAACTCTCTATAAAGGATATAATCTTTAACTCTTAGTTCCCTTACAACATCAAACACGTAGTCCGTTACACATGAACATAAACGCTTTGTTAATACAATATTACACCAGAATACAACACTGGCTCGTGGGCCGTTTAACTCTCTATAAAGGATATAATCTTTAACTCTTAGTTCCCTTACAACATCAAACACATAGTCCGTTACACATGAACATAAACGCTTTGTTAATACAATATTACACCAGAATACAACACTGGCTCGTGGGCCGTTTAACTCTCTATAAAGGATATAATCTTTAACTCTTAGTTCCCTTACAACATCAAACACGTAGTCCGTTACACATGAACATAAACGCTTTGTTAATACAATATTACACCAGAATACAACACTGGCTCGTGGGCCGTTTAACTCTCTATAAAGGATATAATCTTTAACTCTTAGTTCCCTTACAACATCGAACACGTAGTCCGTTACACATGAACATAAACGCTTTGTTAATACAATATTACACCAGAATACAACACTGGCTCGTGGGCCGTTTAACTCTCTATAAAGGATATAATCTTTAACTCTTAGTTCCCTTACAACATCAAACACGTAGTCCGTTACACATGAACATAAACGCTTTGTTAATACAATATTACACCAGAATACAACACTGGCTCGTGGGCCGTTTAACTCTCTATAAAGGATATAATCTTTAACTCTTAGTTCCCTTACAACATCAAACACGTAGTCCGTTACACATGAACATAAACGCTTTGTTAATACAATATTACACCAGAATACAACACTGGCTCGTGGGCCGTTTAACTCTCTATAAAGGATATAATCTTTAACTCTTAGTTCCCTTACAACATCAAACACGTAGTCCGTTACACATGAACATAAACGCTTTGTTAATACAATATTACACCAGAATACAACACTGGCTCGTGGGCCGTTTAACTCTCTATAAAGGATATAATCTTTAACTCTTAGTTCCCTTACAACATCAAACACGTAGTCCGTTACACATGAACATAAACGCTTTGTTAATACAATATTACACCAGAATACAACACTGGCTCGTGGGCCGTTTAACTCTCTATAAAGGATATAATCTTTAACTCTTAGTTCCCTTACAACATCAAACACGTAGTCCGTTACACATGAACATAAACGCTTTGTTAATACAATATTACACCAGAATACAACACTGGCTCGTGGGCCGTTTAACTCTCTATAAAGGATATAATCTTTAACTCTTAGTTCCCTTACAACATCAAACACGTAGTCCGTTACACATGAACATAAACGCTTTGTTAATACAATATTACACCAGAATACAACACTGGCTCGTGGGCCGTTTAACTCTCTATAAAGGATATAATCTTTAACTCTTAGTTCCCTTACAACATCAAACACGTAGTCCGTTACACATGAACATAAACGCTTTGTTAATACAATATTACACCAGAATACAACACTGGCTCGTGGGCCGTTTAACTCTCTATAAAGGATATAATCTTTAACTCTTAGTTCCCTTACAACATCAAACACGTAGTCCGTTACACATGAACATAAACGCTTTGTTAATACAATATTACACCAGAATACAACACTGGCTCGTGGGCCGTTTAACTCTCTATAAAGGATATAATCTTTAACTCTTAGTTCCCTTACAACATCAAACACGTAGTCCGTTACACATGAACATAAACGCTTTGTTAATACAATATTACACCAGAATACAACACTGGCTCGTGGGCCGTTTAACTCTCTATAAAGGATATAATCTTTAACTCTTAGTTCCCTTACAACATCAAACACGTAGTCCGTTACACATGAACATAAACGCTTTGTTAATACAATATTACACCAGAATACAACACTGGCTCGTGGGCCGTTTAACTCTCTATAAAGGATATAATCTTTAACTCTTAGTTCCCTTACAACATCAAACACGTAGTCCGTTACACATGAACATAAACGCTTTGTTAATACAATATTACACCAGAATACAACACTGGCTCGTGGGCCGTTTAACTCTCTATAAAGGATATAATCTTTAACTCTTAGTTCCCTTACAACATCAAACACGTAGTCCGTTACACATGAACATAAACGCTTTGTTAATACAATATTACACCAGAATACAACACTGGCTCGTGGGCCGTTTAACTCTCTATAAAGGATATAATCTTTAACTCTTAGTTCCCTTACAACATCAAACACGTAGTCCGTTACACATGAACATAAACGCTTTGTTAATACAATATTACACCAGAATACAACACTGGCTCGTGGGCCGTTTAACTCTCTATAAAGGATATAATCTTTAACTCTTAGTTCCCTTACAACATCGAACACGTAGTCCGTTACACATGAACATAAACGCTTTGTTAATACAATATTACACCAGAATACAACACTGGCTCGTGGGCCGTTTAACTCTCTATAAAGGATATAATCTTTAACTCTTAGTTCTCTTACAACATCGAACGCATAGTCCGTTACACATGAACATAAACTCTTTGTTAATACAATATTACACCAGAATACAACACTGGCTCGTGGGCCGTTTAACTCTCTATAAAGGATATAATCTTTAACTCTTAGTTCTCTTACAACATCGAACGCATAGTCCGTTACACATGAACATAAACTCTTTGTTAATACAATATTACACCGGAATACAACATTGCTCCCCGGACAATATTTCTGGTAGCTTCAAGAGCCGGATACGCCCTTACGTTACTTTCTATTTCAATCTTAACGGTCACTCAACCGTGCTAGGAGGTAGCAAGGCTAATCATGAAGTTCCTTTATCGATGATAAGTTACGTTAAACATATTCGGACTAGTGTCCATTCAATATAATTCGGACGTGTGTCCTTGCAATATAATTTCGGACGTGTGTCCTTACAATCTAACCCGGACGTGTGTCCTTACAATATAATTCCTATAACCCTAGCTGAAGCTCATCTCTAAAATAACTATTCACTATTTTCCCCTGAACCCAATAGTTGTTATTTAATCTCTGTGCCTCTTACGTTAATTAAAGAACTTCCTATAAGATCCTAAACACTTGGTAGCTAATGGCTTGGAGCCCTTTCTATCAATAAACACTAGTTACACATAACACATCATCCGTTTATTCTATTTCTTAGTCAAGTCAATTTCTCTTTTCGTTTGTTCTATAAGAACACATATTTTTATTGAAGATCCCCCGAATTAGTCAAATTCCCCTCTCTCTTTTTCTTGGTTCCTCTGCGGGCCCAATATGGGTCCTGATTAAAAGTCTGTTGCTCGTGGTGGGCGTTCTGGCTGCACTACCACCTCAAAGCTGGCCAGTAGTGGTCTGGGAAGTTGTCACTCTTAGCCATCTCCTGACGTCCTGGATGAAGTTGCTGGCTGCGGGTGTGCAGGCATGCAATATGGCGACAGGCCCAGGGATACTGATGGTGTATCCTCCGGGTTGGTGAGAGTGATGCAGGACTCGAGTGCTCTGCTAATGGAACTGTTGTGTGAGCTGGAAGGCTACTGTGGTGATCGCCTTGGTTCCTGGTGTGCCCGCAGGAGAGGGGGAGGCTGGGAGGAGAGGTGTTGCTTCCTCGAGGCGTGGTGCCCATCTGACCCCGAGTGGCTCTCGTCCCCTTCGCGCTGCCAATTGTGCTTTAGCAAGCGTGACTTGCAATTTAGACTCAGTCCTTTCTCGCTCTCCTTCTCCAAAGTAAGTGCCAGAAAGTTGATTGCCTTTGTCATTTAGTGGCTTACGGGAGTCAAATGCTGGCACTAAGTTGTCTGACAAAAGGCAAGTAGAAAATCCGGTACAAGGAGCAAATGAGGTAGATGTAGGAGGGTCACAGGTGGTCATGCCGGGAATTTGGAAGTTTGTGGCCCAAAAAGTTTGACACGAAGGAGCGCCCGGATTGGTCGGACGCTTTCCTACTTTATCATCCTCTGTGAAGTTAAGGCGAGCTCCTGATCGCCGTAACACAACCCCCCGAAAAGCATGGCCCTGATCCTGCCACTCCACCCTTCCTCCATGCTCACACAGACATTTGTGTAGCTGGACTGCAGAAGTTTGGTTTCCCAGGGCCGTTTTGGCCAACAAGATTTGGCCAGGTTTATCCAAAAGGAGCTTCAAAGCCCGGGTGGTCTGTACTTGGTGACCTTTCCCGTCGACGACAGCGATTAGATGACGGAGTCGATAGTGGGGTTCAGTGGGGTGAGGCATGGTGCCTTTGAACTGACCAGCTCGCGCCTCAGGGGTCGCATTTATACTCTCGTCCGGGTACCGTGTTGGTGGACAACTAACTCTACCACTTCGGGTAACGGTTTCTGCAGGGCCCATTGGTGGAGGGATTAAAGTCTGTGGTTGATTCATACAACCCGCCGGTTTTTCTTTCCTTTCACTCAACCTAGGTAACGACGAATCTAGTGAAATTTTATCCCCAGGAAACACGGTCTCTTCGTTCTCTTCCCCATCAAAGCTTTTCCCTTCATAACTCACAGTATCCGAAAACACGCTTGGGGTAACTGAAATGTGACCGTCCGGGACCGTAGACTTATTGCGACAACTTGGTGTGAAATATTCCGAGTCACCACCTGTAGCCCCCTCTTCAGTCCCCAAAAGACTCCCATTAGGTTTACTTCCGAAAGACCACCAGAATGGTATTTCCTCAGTATTTTGGCTGCCGACCTGACTACCACCCCAGTGATGGTAATTTACGTCGTTATGTGTGAGCCCTGCCCCAAATTCTGTTTCTTCCTCACTTTCTTCCCCCTCACTCCAGTCACTTAGGTCAGTGGGTAGAATACCTTCGTACCTTTTTGTATGACGTATGTGTGTGGCCGAGACGATACACCCGTGATGCACAAACAACACCTGATATGGCCCATTTATTTCAACAATCTTAAAAGGGCCCTCATATTTCTCTTCGAGTTTCCCTGTTCGGGTGGGATCATGTTTCCTTACCAGAATATATTCCCCCCGGTAATATGGGTTTTTAAGATCAAGTTTAGGAGGTTGTTGTTGCATCACACGAGTATGAATTTGTCGTTTTTGCCCCTCCTTTACTTTCAAATACTGTTCTGGTTGTGAGTATTTGGTGGAATGGATCGGATAGGTAAAGAATCGTTCCTGAGGCAATTCTGGAGCGACTCCGAAAATAATCTCGTAGAGAGAGTACCCGATAGTTCTACAACTCATGGTATTCACCCCCCAGACAATTTCAGGCAAGAGTTCTGGCCAGCTCCTGGATATTTCTTCCCCTTGAGAGCTCAGACTGGCCCATACACAGTTAGCTAGTACCCTGTGGTTCCTTTCACACACTGCGTTTCCCTGAGGATGATACGGAGACGTGTGTTGGATCTGGTAGCCCAAGGTTTCCCCCAAATGCTGCCAAATGGCATTATTGAACTCTTTCCCTCTGTCACTCAAAAGACAGCCCGGGATACCAAACACAAAGATCACTTTTTCCAGGATAGCTTAGACGTCAACACAGGTCAAGATGTACCTTTTGCTCGTTTGTCGGGGGAGGGGTCCCATAATGTCCACTGATAATTTCTCCCATGGTTTTCCTGCCGAAATGTGTCCAGGCAACTGTTTAGGTCCTCGACCATCTTTCCCTCTCTGACACCCCAAGCAATTTTGCACGACTTCCTTCACAATTTGGTCGGCTCTCGGGGCCCAGTACCTTTCATTGAATTGTTTAAGGACTCGAGACTCTCCCAAATGAGCCCCCCTTCCCTCTTGACCGTGTAAGATTTGTATCATGTGCTTGGCCTCAAGATAGTCCAACACCACCCGATCCTTCGAATCCCTCCAGGCTCCCTCAGAAAATTTTACTTTGTCCCTACATCCCGGACTAGTTGGTTCCTGGCCAAATGAAGGGGTTTGAACGGGGGCCACCGGCAATCTAGATAGGCCATCGGCATTAGTGTGCAATTTCCCCGGTCTATTTCTAATTTCAAAGGAATATTCTTCTAAAATCCCCTTCCACCGAACAAATAAGCCATCTTCCGTTTTCATCTTTCGGAGCCATTGTAGGTCGTCTGTAATAACCTCAAACTGGACCCCGGCTAAATAGGGACGGAAATACTGCACAGCCCAGACTAAAGCTAGACATTCCTCTTTGGAAACACTGTATTTTTTTCGCCCTTGTTAAGCGTCCAGCTGGCGCATGCCACTATGCCCTCTTTCCCATCAACTTTTTGGGCCAGGACAGCGCCTAGTCCTTCATCGGAAGCATCGGTATACAACTGGAAAGGCTTGGTGAAATCGGGATGACAGACTATAGGGTTAGAAGTGAGTTTGTCTTTCAAGTGATCGAAAGCGGTTTGACAATCCTCATCCCAGTCAAACTTCCGCCCTTTTTCCAATCTCTTGTTCATGGGTCGAGCAATTTTCGAGAAATTTGGTATGAATCTCCGGTAATACGACGCCATCCCCAGGAATGCTTGGATCTCTCTGACAGTAGTAGGAGGTGTAATTTCTGCGATCGCTTTGACTTTAAGGGGGTCCGGTTGGATACCTTTTTTTGAAACTACATGCCCTAGGTATGCTACTTTGCGTGCCCCTAGTTGGCATTTAGACGGCTTCAATTTTAGTCCCGCCCTCCTAATTCTCTCCAGCACCTCTTGTAGTCGGATAATATGTTCTTCCCAGCTATTTGAGAATATAATGATGTCATCTAAGTAAGCTAAACAAGTTTCCTTAGTACTTCGTCCATGACCCTAGTAAAACTGGCTGGCCCATTACAAACTCCAAAGGGCATAACCGTGAACTGATAAAGTTTCCCCTCGCTCGTAGCAAAAGCGGTTTTCTCCTGGTCCTCTGGTCTAACTGGATCTTGCCAATAACCACTTTGTAAGTCTAAGGTGGAAAACCAGGTTGACCCATTTAATGATTCTAGCGAGTCATCAATGCGAGGTAGGGGTTGGGCGTCTTTAATGGTGACATAATTTTGTTTCCTATAATCTACACAGAACCTAGTGGACCCATCTTTTCTTTTTACCAAAACTACGGGAGATGACCACAGACTGTAAGATTCCACTACGATTCCTTGTTTTAGCATCTCCTCTACTTGTTCTTTTTCCTTTTGCCTCATGATAGGATTTTGTCGTCGGTATGGTTGTCTAATAGGGGGCCCTTGAGTATGGATCTCGTGGGTATGTCGGGTTCGGGCGGAGCCGTGGTCCCCTTCATCTTGAGCAAAGATGTCTCTGTAAGACCAGAGTAATTCATGCAAAGTAGTGGCCTGGTCGGACGTCAGTTGTTCCGGGATTTCCGGTAAGTTAACAGGTCCATTTGTTCCAACGGTGGTGGGTTGTGCGGGTGTAACTTGTCCTAAAAGTGTTCCCTTCTGATAACTGATCGTCTCGTCGCCAAAGTTAGCAAGGACTAGTTTCCTCTGCTCGGCAGTAATAAGGGTGGGGGATATTCTTACTTTACTTTGAGTATCAGGTTCAAAAATCCCGGCGGTCATTCCCTGGGGCTACGGAATCTCTATCATTCTCCAAGATCTAGGGGGGATAGAAAGTTTTCCCGTGGTAGCGACCATCTGTGGCCGGAGTGTCGTTGTTGTCTCTTTCTCCCCACACTGTATCGTTACCCCCAACTGGCTCATAAGATCAATCCCCAAGTACCCATCAACTCCGCTATAAGATTGACCGGATAATACACAAAAAGTAGTAGTGAATTTAATTCCCTTCCACTGTATCACTACCGAACTAGTTATCCCTAGGATGGTCAATGGTTGACCACCAGCTCCTGACAACTGAATACTAGTCTGCTGTAACGTCCCTAATTCTCTCTGGTGGTTTCTCCAGAAGTTCTCCAAAAGACAGCTTCTATTAGCTCCCGTGTCAATTAGCATATTTGCGGCTTTCCCTTTGACCACGATAGTCTCACAAGGCGTATGTCTCTCCAAAATATTAACCTAACTATATCGCCTTCCTATGTGAGGTTTAGGGGAAAATTGACTTCCTCCTCTGGCATGGTGACTACCGGCTTGGTTTCCGTCTTTTGGTACTCGACCGAAAGCAATCTTCTCTGGTTTGGGTTAGTCACCCTGGGTAAGGGTTGATCATTTTGGAGTTGAGGCCTTGAGTTAAAGCTAGAGGTTTGGGTTTGAGGTCGGTTTGAACAGTTCCTAGCTAGGTGTCCGGTCTGTCTACAAACAAAACATCGGACAATGGTTCTTGGGTACCCTTTGTTCGGGTTTTCCTCTTCCCCTTTCTTTTTCTCCTCTTTTAATTCTCGGGCTTCCATTACCTTTTTGATCACTTCCATAAGTTCCTTGGTGGTAGTCACTTCATGAACAATGCAGTGTTTCTTTACTTCCACAGGACATACTTGAATCATGATTTCCCTAATTTCTGTTTCTTGGCTCTCGGGGTCCATGTGTGGATACGCAAGGTTGACATACTTCGTGATTCCCCTCCTCAGGGTTCTCACATTCTGACCATCCAGGTTCATCGTCTTTAGTTTCTCTCGGGCCTTTCTTGTGGAAGTTTCTCGGCCAAACTCCTCAATTAGAGAGGCCTTTACTTCTGCCCATGATACTAGTCCCTCCTGACGTACTCTCACGTCGTTTAGGGCCTTTCCTAGGTGTGCCTTTCCATAGGCAATTTTTTTTCTCATCATTTCCTACCTCCAGTAACGTGAACTGGCATTCTAATTGTTCAGTCCACAGCTCGATTTCTTCTTTGCCCTCTTCCCATACCCTGAACGGTAATATCGTCGTCATTATGTCGGTTCTGTCAGATAATCTACACTTAACCCAACAATTTGTCGAATCCCACCGCTTGCCACCAAAATGTTGTACTTAAATTTCTAAGTTCAAGCACACTACTGAGGTGGGGGAATAATTCGACAGTTGCTAGAGTTTGTATAGTTTATTTAATAGAACGAACTCTAAATCTAACTACTAGTCCAATAGCCTACTTCCTGTTCTGGTCGAAATGAGTTCAGTACGCGAATTGAATAAAACGTTGTCCCGTGATAGATGGTACGTTGGAACCCAAGAGCTCCCGCACATACTATTCGGATGCCCGCTATTCAGGTAATGCCTCGCTTCGACTTAGATACATCGTAGGTTACCAGACTGAATTTATAATGATCGCCGTGCCCTTCAATGTCTTCTAAGAGACCTGGGCTGCTCTGACTCAAACTACTACTAATTTCTTAATCCTAAATGCAAGTGGACAAATAATATATATTTCTATATCCGCTTCCGAAACCCCCAAATGGCTAACCTTTTCCCGGGCGTTACGAACACCCTCTTGGCTCATACAATAGCCCCTCTGAATACAACACTGGCCCGTGGGCCGTTTAACTCTCTATAAAGGATATAATCTTTAACTCTTAGTTCCCTTACAACATCAAACACGTAGTCCGTTACACATGAACATAAACGCTTTGTTAATACAATATTACACCAGAATACAACACTGGCTCGTGGGCCGTTTAACTCTCTATAAAGGATATAATCTTTAACTCTTAGTTCCCTTACAACATCAAACACGTAGTCCGTTACACATGAACATAAACGCTTTGTTAATACAATATTACACCAGAATACAACACTGGCTCGTGGGCCGTTTAACTCTCTATAAAGGATATAATCTTTAACTCTTAGTTCCCTTACAACATCGAACACGTAGTCCGTTACACATGAACATAAACGCTTTGTTAATACAATATTACACCAGAATACAACACTGGCTCGTGGGCCGTTTAACTCTCTATAAAGGATATAATCTTTAACTCTTAGTTCCCTTACAACATCAAACACGTAGTCCGTTACACATGAACATAAACGCTTTGTTAATACAATATTACACCAGAATACAACACTGGCTCGTGGGCCGTTTAACTCTCTATAAAGGATATAATCTTTAACTCTTAGTTCCCTTACAACATCAAACACGTAGTCCGTTACACATGAACATAAACGCTTTGTTAATACAATATTACACCAGAATACAACACTGGCTCGTGGGCCGTTTAACTCTCTATAAAGGATATAATCTTTAACTCTTAGTTCCCTTACAACATCAAACACGTAGTCCGTTACACATGAACATAAACGCTTTGTTAATACAATATTACACCAGAATACAACACTGGCTCGTGGGCCGTTTAACTCTCTATAAAGGATATAATCTTTAACTCTTAGTTCCCTTACAACATCAAACACGTAGTCCGTTACACATGAACATAAACGCTTTGTTAATACAATATTACACCAGAATACAACACTGGCTCGTGGGCCGTTTAACTCTCTATAAAGGATATAATCTTTAACTCTTAGTTCCCTTACAACATCAAACACGTAGTCCGTTACACATGAACATAAACGCTTTGTTAATACAATATTACACCAGAATACAACACTGGCTCGTGGGCCGTTTAACTCTCTATAAAGGATATAATCTTTAACTCTTAGTTCCCTTACAACATCAAACACGTAGTCCGTTACACATGAACATAAACGCTTTGTTAATACAATATTACACCAGAATACAACACTGGCTCGTGGGCCGTTTAACTCTCTATAAAGGATATAATCTTTAACTCTTAGTTCCCTTACAACATCAAACACGTAGTCCGTTACACATGAACATAAACGCTTTGTTAATACAATATTACACCAGAATACAACACTGGCTCGTGGGCCGTTTAACTCTCTATAAAGGATATAATCTTTAACTCTTAGTTCCCTTACAACATCAAACACGTAGTCCGTTACACATGAACATAAACGCTTTGTTAATACAATATTACACCAGAATACAACACTGGCTCGTGGGCCGTTTAACTCTCTATAAAGGATATAATCTTTAACTCTTAGTTCCCTTACAACATCGAACACGTAGTCCGTTACACATGAACATAAACGCTTTGTTAATACAATATTACACCAGAATACAACACTGGCTCGTGGGCCGTTTAACTCTCTATAAAGGATATAATCTTTAACTCTTAGTTCTCTTACAACATCGAACGCATAGTCCGTTACACATGAACATAAACTCTTTGTTAATACAATATTACACTGGAATACAACATTGTTCCCCGGACAATATTTCTGGTAGCTTCAAGAGCCGGATACGCCCTTATGTTACTTTCTATTTCAATCTTAACGGTCACTCAACCGTGCTAGGAGGTAGCAAGACTAATCATGAAGTTCCTTTATCGATGATAAGTTACGTTAAACATATTCGGACTAGTGTCCATTCAATATAATTCGGACGTGTGTCCTTGCAATATAATTTCGGACGTGTGTCCTTACAATCTAACCCGGACGTGTGTCCTTACAATCTAACCCGGACGTGTGTCCTTACAATATAATTTCGGACGTGTGTCCTTACAATCTAACCCGGACGTGTGTCCTTACAATCTAACCCGGACGTGTGTCCTTACAATATAATTCCTATAACCCTAGCTGAAGCTCATCTCTAAAATAACTATTCACTATTTTCCCCTGAACCCAATAGTTGTTCTTTAATCTCTGTCCCTCTTACGTTAATTAAAGAACTTCCTATAAGATCCTAAATACTTGGTAGCTAATGGCTTGGAACCCTTTCTATCAATAAACACTAGTTACACATAACACATCATCCGTTTATTCTATTTCTTAGTCAAGTCAATTTCTCTTTTCGTTTGTTCTATAAGAACACATATTTTTATTGAAGATCCCCCGAATTAGTCAAATTCCCCTCTCTCTTTTTCTTGGTTCCTCTGCGGGCCCAATATGGGTCCTGATTAAAAGTCTGTTGCTCGTGGTGGGCGTTCTGGCTGCACTACCACCTCAAAGCTGGCCAGTAGTGGTCTGGGAGGTTGTCACTCTTAGCCATCTCCTGACGTCCTGGATGAAGTTGCTGGCTGCGGGTGTGCAGGCATGCAATATGGCGACAGGCCCAGGGATACTAATGGTGTATCCTCCGGGTTGGTGAGAGTGATGCAGGACTTGAGTGCTCTGCTACTGGAACTGTTGTGTGGGCTGGAAGGTTACTGTGGTGATCGCCTTGGTTCCTTGTGTGTTCGCAGGAGAGGGGGAGGCTGGGAGGAGAGGTGTTGCTTCCTCGAGGCGTGGTGCCCATCTGACCCCGAGCGGCTCTCATCCCCTTCCCTTTATAGGGGGGGCCGGCGCGCTGATTGGCTGCCCCGCTTCGCGCTGCCAATTGTGCTTTAGGAAGCGTGACTTGCAGTTTAGACTCAGTCCTCTCTCGCTCTCCTTCTCCAAAGTAAGTGCCAGGAAGTTGATTGCCTTTGTCATTTAGTGGCTTATGGGAGTCAGAGGCTGGCACTAAGTTGTCTGACAAAAGGCAAGTAGAACATCCGGTACAAGGAGCAAATGAGGTAGATGTAGGAGGGTCACAGGTGGTCATGCCGGGAATTTGGACGTTTGTGGCCCAAAAAGTTCGACACGAAGGAGCGCTCGAATTGGTCGGACGCTTTCCTACTTTACCTTCTCCTCCTACTCTAATCCTTCTAATCGGTCACGTCATTAGTCTCCTCACACACTAAAACACAGGACATTCCTAGTTGTACAATGCTTCACTATACTCTATTTTTTTCCAGCTGATGGTAAATTGAATCTCTTAGTAGCTGATTTCTCGATATTTAACGGAAATATATGCTCCTTGAATAGGAGCTATACTGTATACACTGTATGTCTCTCTCTCATATGTCATATGGAAGTCTTATATGTACTGAATGGGTCAGACAATGTGGATTAAAACAAAATGCTTAGCCTCAACATTACACAGAGTTAGTAATATGAATATGATGAAAAGTTAACCATCATATGGAGCTCCGATCTTACCCTCAACCATCTGAACAATTTTACCAACACACCCAAACTTCGTTAGATGCGGGAATAGCCTCACAAAAATATGCCAGGGCCTGGGATTGAACTCAGACCCTTGGGCTATGAGGCGAACACTCTACCAGTGTCACCAAGAAAGATATCTCACTTGGCAAGGTCGGCTTAAGTTATTTCCGCATCCGGTCTGTTTTAGGCTAACCTAGTTTCACTGACTTTACACTACTTCACCATCCGGGAAGCGAAGGCTCCGAACAGAGAGGAACAAGCCTGAGCCGAAACAACCGCGAGTCCGTCAGAGAGACGAACAGGAATGGTGAGTCAACCTCACTGAGCGGCGCACACACAAGGCACCTTGTGCTACACAGGCACACTAACGGCCCACGGCGGGTGCCCAACCCCGAAAGGAGTTGAAATAGGGGAGCTATTCCCCCGCCAAAGGCGGCTTTCTAGGGCCTTTCCTAGCTGATGCTGAGAGGATTGGGTTCTAGTCATGTGGTGATGGGCTGGTCTATCCGAGTGAGAACTGAGCGATCTCTGCCATACCCATAGCTTACTCTGACTGTTCCTTTTACTTATATATCTTCTAGATCTCAAGTGGCGGCGTCTTTTCCGTGGATTTACCTCCCTACTGCCAACCTAGAAGTTGGCAGATTGGGAGCCAAAGTGTCACATTTTTACCTTACCCCTCAACTTTCCCTTCATAATTGCTGAGGGGTACAGGGCCTTGGGCGAGGCTTTGGTTTCCCGGGCATTTCCGCACCCTCCTCAGCTCCCTGCCTTGGAGTGGCTTCGGACACCCGGGCTTTGTTAGTGGTAAGCAGGGAGGATTTTGTGGGGGCGCTCGTTTATGGCCTTGGCCTTGCTCGAGACCTTGGGGCTGTTCGGCCAGACAGCCTGGGGAACATCAACAACAACAAC
>JBAKBP010032917.1:0-22537 GCA_037953745.1 Lithodes maja
CTACCAGTATCTACCCATCTATCTACCGGTATCTACCCATATATCTACCAGTATCTACTCATATATTTACCAGTATCTCCCCATCTATCTACCAGTATCTACTCATATATTTACCAGTATCTACCCCTCTATCTACCAGTATCTACCCATCTATCTACCAGTATCTACCCATCTATCTACCAGTATCTATCCATCTATCTACCAGTATCTACACATCTATCTACCAGTATCTACCTATCTATCCACCGGTATCTACCCATCTATCTACCAGTATCTACCCATCCATTTACCAGTATCTACCAATCTATCTACCAGTATCTACACATCCACCCATATCTACCAGTATCTACCCATCCATCTACCAGTATCTATCCACTAGTATCTACCCATCCATCTACCAGTATCTACCCATCTATCTACCAGTATCTACCCATCTATCTACCAGTATCTATCCATCTATCCACTAGTATCTACCCACCTATCTACCCCTCTATATACCAGTATCTACCCATCTATATACCAGTATCTACCAATCTATCTACCAGTATCTACACATCCACCCATATCTACCCATCAATCCACCAGTATCTACTCATCTATCTGCCTATCTATCTTTCCCACCCTACATCCATCCATTCCCCCCAACCCAGATCTGCTGTAGCCCTGCCTATATAAACACCTCCCAGCCCTCCCATTGTTCACCGCCATGTCAGTCAGCCTTGCTTTTATTGTGCACGAGAGAGACAGACCTGCTCCTTCCCCTACCAGTGTTGCTACCTCCACCACCACCGCCACCACCACCATAAAACACGCCCAATAGTCACAAAAGTAGCCCAATAATAGCGCAATCTCTTTATTTCAATCATCGTTTTCACCGTCAGCGTCAAACCTTATTGACATTTTGTCCCATTCAGGTGTTGATTTTTTTCCTGGCGAGCGATTGCAAGACTCCAAACAGAAAAAAACCGGCCTGTGGCCGGGACTTTATACTATCGAATCATTTACAAATTTAGCTTAAAGGGGTATCTGGTGGCATCATTTTTGGTACTATGTTCTGATTATATATTCTAAATGACAACCTAAACCCCACAACTTTGCGAACGTTTCCACAACTGATTTTCAGAAGTAACCCAGTTGTGCGTGAAAATCGCGGCCTTGGCAACTCTGTCCCCTACCCAGCCAGCCATTTCCTTGGCCTTTTTATATTGTTTCCCCCGGCGCGGTGTGTGGCTCCGGGAAACAGCAATATCGCGGTTGGGAGGTTTTTCAGGCCCACGTCATCGGAGTAACGAGATGGATACGTCAGGTGTCACGTCAGGGGAGAGGGGGAGGGGAGATGGGGTAGATAATGCACGGAGAATGGGTAGAAAGGGGAGAGGTAGGAAGCAGAAAGAGAGGGAAGGTTGGGAAATATGATGTGTGACAGGTAGATGGGTGGAGAGGGAGCAGGGTGAGAGGTAGGTGAGAGTGAAAGGTAGAATGCAGGTGAGAGAGGAGGTACAGTTAGAGGTATATAACTGGAGGGAAGGAAGGGCGAGAGGCAGAGAGGGAGGGAAGGAGAGTGGTAAGGGTGTGAGGTAGATAGGAGGTAGAGTGTAAATCAAATGTTGATGTGATGAAATATTGATGTGAAACAATGTTGATGTAATTATAATGTTGACGTAGATACAAGGATACAACTATAATACTGGTGTAAATATAATCATTAAGTACAAATAATGATACTATAAGTATAATATTAATGTATATATATTGTTGATGTAAATACAAAGTTAATGTAAATATATTCTTAGTAAAAATGTATTGTTCATGTAAAGATAATGTAGAAATAAATATAATATCGATTTAAAAATTATCTTGATGCGGACAATATTGAATAACAATCAATGTTGAAGTGCAGAGATAGTGGACAATTTTGATGTTAGAGAATGTAAATAATAATACACAATTAGAATAAAGATAATGATGTAAAGAAAACGTTGATATGCAGAAAGTGAAGGGTAGACTGAAGAGGACATTATGTAATCAAATATATTAGGAGTAGGGGAGACGGGAGCGATAAAGATGATTGAATTGTTCGGTATATGAAACAGACTAAGCGAATTGGGAAGGGATGAATAGATCTAAACGGATAGGATACCATGATAGTGTACAGGAAGAGACAAAGGTAGGATCTAAATAATGACTATCTGTAACTCCCCTTTGGGATATAATTGATTATAACACGCCGTATTCGCCCACTCCAACCTCTTAAGGGGAGATGGGAGATTTCACTTTTGTTTCTTTTCTAGACTCCCTTCTCGACCCTCACGTTTAGGCCATTAGTTTTGACATTTTAAGACGTTCACTCCATTAGTTGGGCGATTTTAAGACATTTCATCCCATTTATTGTCGATTTTAATACCTTAAAAACAAATCTAGTACACAATATAAGCTTAGTCATTTGAACACAATTATAAATTACCAATGATATATCAACGAACCCTAACACACACAAATATACATCGAATATGTGCAAAATAGCTGGAGAAAGAGTTTGTATCGGTTAAACAATTATCACACGCTGATTATAATTATGAGTAACAGTATAGTTTTGTGGATTAAACATTAACTATTGAACAATAACATAAATCCGCTACAATATATGTTAGTGTGTGTGTGTGTGTGTGTGTGTGTGTGTGTGTGTGTGTGTGTGTATTATTCTCCACAGCCATTGTGTTATTCCAAGTCTCCCCTTTAATCCAGTTTTCTATGCCGCCTCTTGCCTCACATTATCCATTTTGGTGGTTTCTTGTTTTGGCAGATTTATTGTAATTGTTCTGCCATAGTAAGATATTAGAACGTTCTTAGTGGGTATTAAGGTGGTGTTATTAGTTTTCTCGATCACATTATTCAGTGCTTTTGAATATTGTGGATCTAACTCGCTGTCTCTTTCACCCATCCTCAACCATGAAGCTGGAATCACTCCAAGAGTTTGTAACACTCAACGTTGGAGTACCACAAACTTCAATTGTCACCGCAACTCCAGCAGCCACCAACGCCCCAACGTCAACTGCCAACAATTCAACGCCTACAGTAGCCACTTCAGCTGATGTTTCCGATACTCAAGATACAAATAGTGACTCTCTTCTCCCTCAAGACAACTTCCGTGTCGTGAGGAACAACGTTTGCCCCAAGACCAGGAAACACATACCGGATTACCGAGTGTCAAAACCATTTCCAGATACTCACAGACTCAGATGACGAAGAGGAAATAGAAGAAGTCCGGCTCGTGGGAGACTCGATGATACGTGGTCAGCTCACAGAGTTTTGCGCCAGGGCACCTAAGACCAGGAAGCGTTTTTGTATCCCTGGTGGTGGTGTGGACGACGTAGTTGCAGCAGTTGACGAAGTATCAAAGCTGGCCCCTGCTAATACAATGTACGTCATCCACGTTGGATCCAACGATGTACAGCGAACCCGGTCAGAAGATTTGCTTTTAAAGTACCAGCAGCTGATCAAGTCGTTTAAGGAGAAGTCATCAAGGATCATCGTCTCAGGAATCGTCCCCCGGCTCGGTGTAGAGAGCCGATTTTACAACATAGCCACCAGCACAAATCGTTGTCTAGCAAACCTCTGCAGGAAGGAGAACGTGGGATTCGTCGACACCTGGGACAATTTCTACTACGATGACTATTTGTTTTCGGACGATGGAGTTCATCTGAACCAGGTGGGAGCAGCACGTTTTGGGCGTCTTCTCAACGATGCGGTGAAGGATTTTCGGAGAAGAAATCGACTCAGCACAGGACAACCAGGAAGGAGGACCGAGGACGGCAACCTACAAAGGAATTAAATACTAATCCGTCAAGAACCGCGAATTTGGATAAAGCTCCACCAACACGACCCAAATTCAAAACCGCCAGGGATAACGACCGAGGACCGAGGACAGCCATGAATGTAAATGTAGATCTGACCAGAAAACCAAAAATTCGATGAAAGAACGTTCTGTGAGTTCTAAAACCGCAACTTTAAAGGTTTTCTATGCAAACGCTCGTAGCATACGCAATAAATTTTCAGATTTAGAGGAACTAGTGTTTACAGAAAATTATGATGTGATTGGCATAACAGAATCTTGGCTCAATACAGAAGATAGAGACTTTTTAGCAGAGTATTCACTTCCCGGTTATGTAATGTTTGAGAACAGCCGAATAAATAAAAATGGAGGTGGCGTTTTATTTTATATTAAAGAAAGTCTTAACCCAACCCTCGTGTCAAAACCTCAAATTGTGAACGTCGACACATCTTTTGTGCTAATAAAGAATAATAAAGGTACAAAAATAATACTTGCGTTAATATACAGACCTCCAGCTCAATCAGTGCAAACTGACCGAGAAATTTACGAACAAATTGCAGATGTAAGTAACTCACAAGATACCGTAATTTTTGGCGACTTTAATTTACCTGTGACCAAGTGGGGCGATACTCTTACTTCACACTCCGGACATGACTTGTATACAAACTTGCAGGAGAGTTCGCTTTATCAATTTGTTCGAACGCCAACCCGTGGTAATAACGTTCTTGACATTGTACTTGCAACAAAAGAAGAATTGATAGAGAATTTGAATGTTGGTGATGAATTCAGTAACAGCGACCATCGTACAATAACATTCACTTTAAAGTTTACTAGTAACGAACCAAATAGTAGCATCGAAAAAGTCCCTAATTTCAAGAAAGCAAACTTCCATAAACTTAGAGCTATGTTTAAAGAAACTGACTGGAGCTTTTTAATTAACAATAACGACATAAATACATCTTGGAAGTTATTCGAAACCACTTACCTAAAAGCAGTGTAAGACTGCATACCATCGAAAATACGGCGTCCAGGCCATAATAATAAGCCAAAATGGTGGAATAAAGATATTTCAAACTGCCTGCTTGCTAAAAAATGTGCTAATGATAGATTAAAGTCCTCACAAAATGACGAAGAACGGGTGAAATTTGTAGAGCTACGACGCAAAGCCAAAAAGTTAATTAAGCAAATTAAAAAGACCTTAGAGTTACATATTGCGAATCAAAGTAAAACAAACCCGAAAGAATTCTATAGTTATATCAGAAAGAAAAAAGTAGTTACTTCAACTGTTGGACCGTTAGTCGATGAAAATGGAAAATACACCAAAGACGAAGTACAAATGAGTAATGCCCTCAATACCTTCTTTGCATCAGTTTTTACAACAGAAGACCTCAGTGATATCCCTACACCATCGCCGATTCAGATTGATAATTCAGATGTTCTAAGCAATATCACTGTTACAGAGAGAGAAGTATTGAATTGTTTAGATAAACTCAAGGTAAATAAAACACCAGGACCTGATACAATCTCGCCTAGAGTTCTAAAGGAAGCTAAGGATGAGCTCTCCAAACCACTGACATTACTATTCAATAAATCCTTGCAGTCTGGAACTATGCCTGATCAGTGGAAGCTAGCCAACGTAACACCGATATTAAAAAAAGGCAGCAAATCCCTACCCAGTAACTATCGTCCAATTAGCTTAACCTCAGTTGTATGTAAAATGCTAGAAACGGTCATACGAGACAGACTCGTAAATCACTTAGAGGAAAATAACATACTTAAAGATACTCAACACGGCTTTCGTAAAAAACGTTCCTGTTTAACAAACCTCTTAGACTTCTTCCACGATATCCTCAACCTCTACGATGAGAGTAAAGCTGTAGATATTATATACCTTGATTTTCAAAAGGCCTTTGACAAAGTTCCCCACAAACGTTTACTGCTAAAACTAAAAGCGCATGGAATACAAGACGGTGTGTTGAAATGGATAGAAAATTGGCTCAGCGACAGAAAGCAAAGGGTAGTCATAAACGGTGGGGCATCTAAATGGACCAATGTAAGTAGCGGGGTACCCCCAGGGATCGGTACTAGGACCAATTCTCTTTCTAATTTACATCAACGACATAGATGAGGGTCTCACCTGTACAATCTAAAAATTTGCTGACGATACAAAAATGGCAAATAGCGTACTCTCAAAAGAACAAGGTGACGATATGCAACACAATCTAGATAAATTGTCATGTTGGGCCCAAATTTGGCAAATGAGTTTCAATGCGGATAAATGTAAAGTACTACATGTCGGATACCTAAATGAGAAAGCAAACTATTCGATGAATGGCACTCAGCTTAAGAATGTAAACAGAGAAACCGATCTGGGAGTAACAATATCGAGTAACCTAAAACCGAGTCAACAATGTTCAGAAGTTGTTAAGAAGGCAAACAAAATAATTGGCTTTATAGGCAGGTCATTTGAGCATAAATCCAAAGAAGTTGTCCTAACCCTTTACAATTCCTTAGTCCGCCCTCTTCTGGAATACTGCGTTCAATCCTGGTGCCCTTATTACCAAAAAGATATAAACAAGCTAGAACGAGTTCAACGTAGAGTTACCAAAATGATACCTAGCCTAAAGAACAAACCATACGAAGAGCGTCTTAGAGAATTAAATCTATTTCCTTTAACCCAGCGCAGATTAAGAGGTGACTTAATTCAAGTGTTCAAAATCATCAAAGGCATCGACAATATGAAGTGTAGTAAGTACTTCACTATCGACCAATCTAATTACACGCGGGGAAACGGTTGCAAAATTATTGGTAAATCTTTGAACTCGCACGAATCTAAGAATTTCTTCTTCAATCGAGTTGTCAACTTGTAGAATGGGCTTCCCCGAAACGTTATAGACTGCATCACCGTTGATTCATTTAAACTCCTCCTAGACAAATATCTCTCATTAAACCCGCGACTGACTGCGTTTGTAAATGAATATCTTTATTTTATCCCCCCCTCAGTTACTAACCCATCTGTCCTCTACTAACTTCCTAATCCTGCCACGGACATTAGTTCCAGGGCAGTAATTCCCTTTCCAATGTTCCCTTACCCACTCTAAACCACTGTTTGGACACTTGATCCTCAGTGTTTTGGAGGACAAGCAACCTAGAAGGGTCACTAGATCTGTTGTTGCTTGATTTCCTTTGTACTCCTTTGTACCCCCATGTCTCTGTCTCTCCCCCCCTCCCTCCCTCCCTCCCTCCCTCCCTCACTCACTCACTCACTCACTCACACTCTCTCTCTCTCTCTCTCTCATAGGGAAATTATGGGTTTATAATCAGATAAGTTTAAGAATACCAAGCACAAAATGTACCTGGATACAATTCCACCAATATGTCACTTGATTTCCGGGTTTTTTCGGCTATTTATTTTACAAATATAAAAAACTACACCACTATACATAATTTGCTTACTATATAGCAACCCATACCAATATATAAAGAGCCTCGAATTGATACAAAAACAAACTCTAATCAAAAACTGTCAGAGAAAATCCTAATGTGGTTCAACTTAGCTACTCAGTAATGTGTTTTCAACTTTAATTGATCTAACAGCAGACGATTTGATTTTGCTGAAGAAAGATGCGTCATGTAGACTAGGTTACCTTAAACTTTCTAAACTAAAACTTTTTAAGCAACCTATAGTGTATAGATAGGATTCCAGATACCTCCAGACGATATTCATTATGTCTCGGAAGGCTCACCCGTCGTCAAGGGGTTAATTAATTAGCCCTGACCTACCTCCCATATTACGTACTGTCAAGCTAAAGTTAATTCGGTAATAAACGCGTTAGTCTTGTTCATATATATACGGTAAGCATATATATAATAAAGTGTGAAGTTTTTCAAGGTAATAGTAGTATTGTGGGTTACCAATTAACCATTTTAATCGGATGACCCCAATTGGTTTCATTTGACCTACCTCCAGACAATTGTACTAATCATAGAAAGGACTTGTCAGAGTTACTGAATATGGTTTGTATTTTCTAAGCTCAGTAACATAATTTGAAATTATAATTAGTTAACAAATAGTCGCCTGATGGAAATTGGTATATACTTATGATGTCACCTCGAAGACTTGTAAATCGCCAAGCTTCAATTAATTATATGATAATAATTACGTTAGTCACGTTTTCTATGTGAAGTTAACAATAAGAAACCGTATGGAATAATAGCTAATAAGTAGTGCTCCGGTTTGGTTATCAACCCTTTCAATCTAATGAGGACATTTGGCATGTTATTAACTAATAGTGTTTTTTATTAATTTAATTATATTATTTATTTTTAAAGTTGATTTTGGCAAAAATCTAACTTTCTTAATATTTTATTCTGGCAGCCAGAATCAAAGTAAAAAGGTATCCCCGTCTACTAAAAGGGTATTGGTGATGGGCTGGTCTGTCAGAGTGAGAGTTGAGCGTTCTCTGCCAACCCATAGCTTACTCTGACTGTTCCTATTACTTACATATTTTCTAGATCTCAAGTGGCGGTGTCTCTTCGGTGGATTGACCTCTCTACTGTCAACCTAGGTTGGCAGACTGGGAACCAAAGCGCCACATTTCCCCCCTTGCCCCTCAGCTTTCTCTTCATAACTGTTAAGGCGGAATACGGACGTGTATTTTCCTTAACTCCCATATCACGCTAGCTAGAATGCTATATTTCTATACAAGCCAATCTTTCAATGTCCATGAGTGGGATAAACATCCCTCCAGCGAGAGTTCTTAAAAATTCTTACATCTTTCTCCTTCCTGTTTTCGCTTTGGCTGTTTTCTTCTTCCCAACTCTTATTATCTTATTTGCAACTTCTTTCTCTGGTTGCCCCGTCTTCATCTTTCATCTTTTTCGTTGGTTCATTCTTTTACACGATTCTCAAGACTTTAGCCGCCATCACACGCGCGAATTTTCCGTCAATTTTCCATGAGCAATTTTGTCTCGGTATATTTCGGGACTTGTTTGCACTGGTATCGTAACAAGACTGAAGGTAGATTATTTTCTCGGTATATTTCGGAACTTTTTTGCACTGGTATCGCTAACAAGACTGAAAGTAGATTATGTTAGGCGGTTGAATTCTGATAAAGTGTAATTTTGGAAGTTACCAGACCATAATTGCCCTTAAAATAACCTCGAAAAACGGCGCATATGACTCCGGCTTTTCTATTTTTCTGGGTGCTCTTCCTTTAAGGGGGGATGGGCCGATTTTCTGGACCACTTTCTCCCTCATGTTTAGCCCCATTAGATTTCAGATGTTAAAATGTTTGCCCCATTAGTTCGTCGATTATAAGACTTTTCGCCCCATTTCTTCGTCAATTTTAGACCTTTCGTGCTATTTAGGTATCGATGTTTTCCATGGCGAACGATAGTGAGCCTGTAATGTTGGAAGAACCGGCCTTCGGCCGGGACATTTTTCTATCGAAAAATTTACAAATTAATCTACAAGGGGGATCTAATGGATTTTTGTTTTTTGTTTTTTTTTTGATGGAGGTCTAGGGAGAAAACTAGAAAAATAATGAATACATGCAAAAATCGCCCAAAACGTGAACGTTCTCCCCTTAATTTGCACATCTTGCTTTCCGCTCTTTGCCCGCCTTTCATAACCATCTCATTAAAATGTGTCTATAATCTTATTAAAGCCTCTATTTCTTATTAGACTGTCAAAGTTCAACATGTTTATCCCTCGATATATTAATGTTAATACTAGACCAATTATTCATCAAATTAAGAAGACATCTATCATCAGCAGAACTACAAATTGCAATATCATAATCATAATCGTTAATATGGATCTTTTTAAATCGGTATATTTAACTTACTGTCATTGTTTTACCTTAAACTGTCAAAAGAAAATTATATATATGTTTACATATGCGACCATGACACCTTTAAACATTTTCGTTAGCTCAGCGTTTTGATAACTATACCTTCTATGTATTTTATATTTCTAATTCCCAAACCTTTTAGTCTTAACCGATTAAATTCATACATTTTAACATGTTATCCTAATTAACATGTGACCTTTTGAAGTTCTCCCACATCACAGTGAGGCAATACAAGTGGGTGGGTAGACCAAGGGGAAGATGCACAGTCGTGGGCAGGAGTACAGCAACATTACCTAATGAACACACACACACACACACACACACACACACACCACACACACACACACACACACACACCTCTCTCACCGTGGCGTAAAGGATAGCGCGTCTGGCTCACAACCAGAAGTTCCAGGGTTCGAGACCCGGGTGGGGAAGAGACATTTGGGCAAGTCTCCTAATGATGTAGCCTCTGTTCACCTAGCAGTATAAATAGGAACCTAGTATAAGTGGAGTAAGTTGTGACGTCCCCTCTGGGGATTGGTGGTCTGTTACAACGTGAGAAGGGTATTGTATAGGTCAACCTAAGCCTTCGGGTGAGAATGGTACCGTACAGATCAACCCAAGAGATCAACCTAAGCCTTCGATTTCAGATGTCACCAATTGACTGATTACAGACTACACTCACATCCACAGCCAACGATACACTAACACATGACAGTGAATCTCAGCAAATTAACTCTTGTGGCTCAATCAGTTATCAAAATAATTAGCCATTGTATCACACTTGTGCCTCCAATATTTTTCAGAAGATCCTGTCCCCGACTGTGTACAATTGTCTGCACAGGTAGCTATACCCTGGTTCAAATAGGTAGGCCAGAAATCATGAACCCTAACCTCTATAACTCAAAAAGGGCTAGAACAAATGGGCTGTAAATCTCCACACATATTCCCTGGCTGACCCTGCCTAAATAATGGAAGTATTAGCTCGACTACTCTAGTCGTTTGTGAGTTACAGAGGTTAATGTTGAAGAGTTATATATGACCTACTTTTTTGGAACAGGGTATAGTGCTGATTTTATTGTGTATTCATTAGTTTACGACCCATCCCACTGGCCCTATGACCTCCATCGATAAGCCCCACTTAGTAGACCCTTCCATTCAGTCCCACCTACATCGCCTACTTCAGATTATGTTTAGCTATTTATGTTGTCACTACCTTTCCCTCTAAGCCTCTACAATTCAAACTTCATAGAAAAGCCCTACTTTCTTCAGTACCTCACCTTTTTCAGCACACATTCTTAAGGGAGCCCACCTCGCTTTTTTCTCTTTCTCTCCCTCTCTCTTTGGCTTGTATCCATTAGGCCCCATTCAGCTTACTGTTTTAAGACGTTTACCCCCATCCAGGTGTCAATATTTTCCTGGCGAGCGGTAGCGAGCCAGCACATATATATATTTTTGTTTTGACAGCAAGCTAAATTTGTACATTTTCGATAGAAAAATTTCTCCGGAAGCCGGATTTCTCCATACAATGCTGGCTCGCTATCGCTCGCCAGGAAGAAATCGACACCTGGATGGGGAAAAACGTCTTAAAACAGTT
The DNA here is from genome assembly GCA_037953745.1 of Lithodes maja. Taxonomy (NCBI): domain Eukaryota; kingdom Metazoa; phylum Arthropoda; class Malacostraca; order Decapoda; family Lithodidae; genus Lithodes; species Lithodes maja. Next base: position 11,285 of record JBAKBP010032917.1, read on the forward strand.
GGCTGAATGGGGCCGAATGGATATAAGCCAGGGAAATAGAGAAGAGGAGAGAAAGATAAACAAAAAAGCAGCTTCGACAGCCGCCACGTCCGTCTCCCCAACTCTAGCATCATATATTCATGTTCTCAATAATGACTCAATCGAACGCTCTACAGTTCCTGACCTCCATCGCAAGGCCTCCCACTATTGTTCCCTGTCTACCACTCCTCCTCCAGCACCTTCTACTGTGCCCACTTCCGGCTACCCCTAGCACCCTCCTGGCTTTCTTGTTTCTTAAGGGGGGTGACCTGCTTTTTTGTTATTTTTCTCCTTTTCTCTCTTTCTCTGGCTTGTATCCATTCGGCCCCATTCAGCCAACTATTTTAAGACGTTTATCCCCATCTAGGTGTCAATTTCTTCCTGGTGAGCGATAGGGAGCCAGCATTATATGAAGAAATCCGGCTTCGCCAGAGAAATTTTTCTACCGAAAAATGTACAAATTTAGCCTGCTGTCAAAAACATTTTAAAAATATGCTGGCTCGCTACCGCTCACCAGTAAAAAAATGACACCTGGATGGGGATAAACGTCTTAAAACAATAGGCTGAATGGGGCCGAATGGATACAAGCCAGAGAAAGAGAGAAAAGGAGAGAACAAACAGCAGGTCACCTCCATTAAGGGCCGTATTTATTTGCTCATTATTAAATGTTATCAGTTTATTTTGAGTTTCCTCCCAAGACCTCCATCAAGCTTTTAAGCCCCCCCCCCCCCCCAGACCCTCCTTCAAGATAAATTTGTACATTTTTCGATAGAAAAATGTACTGGCCGAAGGCCGGCTCCTCTTAACTTACAGGCTCGCTATCGCTCGCCAGGAAAAAATCGACACCTAAATGACACGAAAGTTCTTAATACTGACAAAGAAATGGGGGCGAAAGGTCTCAAAATCGCTAAACTAATGGGCCGCACGTCTTAAAATCTGAAAACTAATGGGACTAAACATGAGGATGAAGGAAGGGGGGCCGGAAAAAACGACCCATACCCCCCCTTAAGATTCCCAGAAGTCGCTGTTCCAGGAATTCCCCCTCTACCTACTCCCAGCCTCTTCCCGACCCCTTTCCTCCCTCTTCAGAAACACTGCGTTCCATTTTCGTTTTTTTTTTTTTTTTTTGTTTAGAGTTCCGTATTGTTGACGCTCTTCGGTCGAATCCACGTTGCCGTATGTTTGACAATGTTAATGCACTTTCCGTTTGCGCAAGACACTCCACATGTTTTCAAGTCCGTTTTGTTGAAGCTCTACAGTAGTAGGTTGTGGCAAGGTTTTATCTGGGTTCCATTCATTTGTGCATGTTTAAGGGGAGATGGGTCGTTTTTCTGGTCCCCCTTCTTCCTCATGTTTAGTTTCATTAGTTTTTAAATGTTAAGACGTTCGGCCCATTAGTTTTGCAATTTTAAGACCTTTTGCCTCATTTCTTTGTCAATATTAAGACTTTTCGTGTCATTTAGTTGTCGATTTTTTCCTGGCGAGCGATAGCGAGCCTGTTTTGTTGAAGCTTTAGGATTAACACTTTGTCTCGCACAGACCCATCTGAAATTGATTAAATCGTCTAAGTTCATTTAATATTAAAGGACTAACCTGACGCAGAGACGGTTCTATAAGTCATACCTGGTATATAAAAAACTATATATGTATGCATGAAAAAGTAGAATTTAAAAGAAAAGGCAATTACAGTAGTCTATGTTTGTGGATCTTAAGATAACCAGAGGTATTTCCTAAGTTGATATTTATCCTTTAGTGTTAGCCAGACCAAGTCATTCCAAAACAGATTGAAATGGTTAAATTTTAGAAAAGAATGCAATAAGCGAAAAATAGCATAGTAGGAAAGACATAACCCTTTCAGTATATTGTAACGGCACTTCCATTATATTGTTTTGGCTATCATTGGACGATTTTATGTAGATGGGCCGTTTTTCTGGTCCCCTTTCTTCCTCATGTTAAGCCACATTAGTTCTGAGATTACAAGACGTTTGCCCCAGTAGTTTGGCGATTTTAAGATTTGTCGCTCCCTTTTTTGATAATTATTATGTTCTCTCCACTAGCCAAACTTGATTAATTAAATTAACAGACACCTGTGGCTGTCCGGGGATTTGAACCCAGGACGCTCACACCTAAAATCAACACACTTATGCATTGCACCACGAAGTCAGTTATGTTAAGACCTTTCATGATTTTTTCCTGGCGAGCGACAGCGAGCCTGTAATTTAAGAGGAACCGGCCTTCGGCCGGGACATTTTTCTCTCGAAAAATGTACTAATTTATCTTGCTGGAAGTCTAGCGAGGAAACTAGAACATAAATAAACATATCAATAAATAGACCCCCAAAAATAACCACTGTCCCCTTAAGGACTTTTAGGACTTATAGGTGTATGCAAACTCAATATACCCAATGCTCTTACAGACCCTTACTAAACATACTAAAGTCGTCTAATGATAGCCTAAATAATACAATATAATGAAGAAAGCTGTCCACGGAAACTGAAAGGGTTTAAGGGGGGAGGGGGGATGGTTGTTTTGTTATGAACCCCCTTCTCCCTCGTGCTTAGCCCCATAGTTTTGAAATTTTCAAACGTTCGGCTCATTAGTTTGGCGATTTTAACACGTTTCGACCCATTTCGTTGTCAAATTTAAGGACTTTCGTGCGATTTAAGTGTCGTTTTCTTCCTGGTGTGCGATAGCGAGCCTGTAATTATAGGAGGAGCCGGCCTTCGGCCGGAAAATTTTTCTCTTCAAAAATGTACAAATCTATCTTGAAGGGGTGTTTGTTTAAGCTTGATGGAGGTTCAGCGAGGAAACTTAAAAATATATGAATGAATAAATAATTAGACCACAAATTAACCATTACCCTCTTAAATGACAACGTCCCTACTACTATCACCCCCCCCCCCCTCACCACCACCATCCTTCACAAGCGGGCCTCCCATTCACCCGTCTTGCTTAACATTACACCCATTTGTCCCGCTCACCCACACTACTTATTACAGACTTGAATGCTTTTTTTATAACATTAGTATTGCTGTCATATTCCTAGTCTCTAAATGGTTATCTATCTATATATACAGTATATTATATATATATATATATATATATATATATATATATATATATGTGTGTGTGTGTCACTACCTCGATATTTCTGCAGAATCAAGTCGCCTGTTTAAATTAATTTCCTATAGGGAACCCTACTACCGCAATGATACACAGGGGGTATACTAATATAGGTATAATTGCACTTTCAACTAATATAGATTTAGAGTTTTAGAGTTCACAGATAGGTTTTTCTCACTTCTCCACTCCTCTCTTCCCTATCCTCCACAATCAACATGCTTCCCTCCAAGTTATTATAAGCACTACCCGTCTCTGTATTAAGGGGGGTGACCTGCTTTTTCTCTCTTTATCTGGCTTGTATCCATTCGGCCCCATCAAACCTACTGTTTTAAGACGTTTATCCCCATCCAGGTGTCGATTTCTTCCTGGCGAGCGATAGCGAGCCAGCATTGTATGGCGAAATCCGGCTTCGGAGACATTTTTCTATCGAAAAATGTACAAATTTAGCCTGCTGTCAATTTTTGTTTTTTAAATATGCTGGCTTGCTATCGCTCGCCAGGAAAAAATCGACGCCTGGATGGGGGTACACGTCTTAAAACAGTAGGCTGAATGGGGCCAAATGGATACAACCCAGAGAGAGAGGGAAAGAGAGAAAAAACGAGGTGGGCCCCCTTAACCTAATATCATCCTCACTCCCTCCCTTGCTTTCTTCTCCATTCAAACATAAGTCAGAAGTACAGAATATTAACAGATATATTAACCAAGGAACGAAAAATAAAGGAAAATTCGTGTCAAGACCATGCCAATCAAGTTCAAACATGTGAGAAACGACTCGCATAAATCTAAAAGAAGAAAAAGGAGAAGAAGGAAGAGGATGACTAGTAGAAGAAAAGGAATAAGAAGAAGAAAAAGAGGAAGATGAAAAAGAGGAATAAGAAAGGAAGGAGAAGTAAAAGGGAGAACGAAAAGGAAGAAGAAATAGGAAGAAGAAAGAGGAAGAAGACGAAGAAAGAAGAAGAAGGTAGAGGATGAAGAAGAAGAAAGAGAAAGAAGAAGAAAGAGGAAGAAGACGAAGAAAGAAGAAGAAGAAAGAGGAAGACGAAGAGAGATGAAGAAGAAAGATGAAAAATAAAGATGAACAAGAAAAAGAAAACAATGAAATACAGAAAAAAAAGATAGAACGAATGAAAAAGATAGAAAGATAAAGAGAGAAGAAGGAAACAAATAATCGTAGCATACCGTCAGCTAGTACTGGAAGGGCAGAACATAATATACTACTGACTAAACGAGAGAACTATAAATACTGAGGTTAGGTGCATGTCCGAGGTACGTCAGAGGCCGCACAATACCAAGGACAAACTTCGCGTGAGGTCGGTCTTGTTTACTTTGGCCATTTCCGAGCAGTTTATTATTAGTTTTCCCCTAAACATAAAAAACAAAATCCTCCCCAGAGCAGTTTCAAGCTAAAAAATCCCCACCCTCCCGCTCCCCCATTGGCTGAGGCAAAGCCATCCAATGAATGACGTCACTGCAGATCGACCATCGGATTGACAGGAGAGCTCGCCCGGGCAACAACCCCATTGGCCGACCCAGAACCCCAGTGCTGAGAAACACGGGTACAAAAGAAGAGGAAAACACGGGCACAATAGTGAAGAACACGAGCACCCACATTCCCATAACTGAAAGCTCCAAGTACAGGAACCCTAATCCTGGAAGCCCTGTGATTAGCCGGTGGCGGAAACCAGCACCCGCCGCTAAGCCTTATAAGGACCCACCCCCCACCGCCCCCCTGCCTCTCAACAGCAGCCCCCAGCTCCCCCTTCTGCAGTACCTGGCCCAGTAAATGGCTCTCAGAAAGGCACCCGTAAAAGTGATGTTTTGACGAATGAAGAAGAATGTTATAGACTGTCCTCGAGCCTTCCCCAGCCACTACTGCAGTTGCCGCTCTCTATCAACTGCCCCGAGTTGCTTGAATTGCAGGCACTGATACAAAAGCACACCCTTGGCGCTCTCAATCCATACTTCGAAGACTAAACCACCCATTGAGAGACTGAGCTGCCCAGAGTACTGAGGGAGGAAATATGGCAAGAGACTGAAGCACTAGCATAGTGGATAGTATAGTGGACTGCAGACCAAGTGGACCTCAGCTCGAGTCTACACCAAACGTCAGGGATTTTTCCGAGGTGATGTGATTGTTCCTGCTGTTCTACAAATATCCTGGCAACACCGACACGTCAAGAAAACACCTCCTATATCGTCATTAATTCATAGCATAGAAGATGTTGTGAACGACCGTATTGCTGCTCTCTCCAAATCAAGTGACGTGTAATAATAAGGTGTCGTCATCTAGTGTGGCGGAAACGAAGCAACCAACACCTTGAAGCTCCACTTGGAACATCTAGTGCGACACATATGAAGCACCAAATATTTCGAAGCTTCCATCGATAATCTCGGGCCTTGTAAGAGTTATAGGCTACTGAACAGCCTACAGTCCCGAGGTTGAGACATAGAAGAAAAGAAAATATAACTATAAAACTACTGAGGCCGCTCCTGACAGAGAAGACTCAAAGAAGACCCGCTACGAGCGTCTTTCGAGTGATTGACAAAGATGCAACTGACCACGAAAGCAGACGAGACGCCTTGGCCCTGGAGCACCAGCCTCATCACCTGTTGGTATAGTTGTAATAGACAACTATAGGGCCATTAGACGGTCGATAGATTACTTTTAGCAGTACTGATAGACACTTGATAAGGCTACTCGCTTGACCCTTGTGCATTGAGAGACCTTTTGATTATTATTGTAAACTTGCCCAATTAACTTTGAGATTATTTCCCCTAGTAGCAATCAATTAATTAGTTAAATGACTAATGTTGTCTGAACAACAAGTTCTGCCGAGTTAGATACCTAGTTAGCTAGAGCCCTCGCCTGCGACTAAGTATCGAGATTAATGAGCTAGACAGTTCGGAGTTTAATGAGCTTAGTGAATGAGTTAGCTTTTCCCGATAATTAACGAAGTCAAACTAGGATCCGTTAGGCCCTCAGCAACGGATAATATGAATTGCAAACTGAAGATAAGAGTGTAGAGATGAGAAGTATATTGTTCACGTTAGATGCCCGCACCCACGCATATATGGCTCCATAAGATAAATACATAAGTTCTTTGGAACACCAATACGAGTAACAAATTGGCATACGTAATCAAGAGAGTACTCACGAGGAGTCCATTACGAAACTGAAATAAGAGGCAATTGCTGTTGCCGCTAGAAAGCCGTTCACGGTAATAACGCTACCAAGAGGTTAACTATTTGCCGTAATTAGAGATTGATACTTGGTATTAAACTAAGAGATAAATAGTACTGTTTACGAAACTTAATACTTTTTAAAATAGAAGATCAAATATTTGATTACGAGGAAAAATTTGTTACTTATGTGTAACCTACGAGTTGAAGCATATTCTAGTAGTAAGAGATTAAGTCCTTTAACGTAAACATTAATAAACTAGGACGTTGCTGTAAAGTAAGTTATTATAATGACTGTGGCCTACGAGTCCAGCAGTATACACAAATACCTAGATATCATATTTTGTATTTCTATTTATTGTATCTCGTGTGTTGTCTGTTATTGTGTCTGACATTCATGGCAATAACCTAACTGTATATTAATTTTTGTCATAATTTGTTTGTGTTATCCAGCTGAACATGCAGTAGACCCCAGCCTTATTTGAATTGCATAATATAAATATACTATATTTCATACACGAATGTAAATTAATGTGATACATGCTAAAGAAATTTATATATACAGAACAGAGTTATTATCGAACAGCAAATTTAATTGTTAGGCTACCAACCCTTTCCCGAAAACAAGACAGCGAATTGAACGCACTGCATTAGAATATGCAGGGGATTCATTCGTATTCACCCTCTCGGGAATCAAAGCGTCTGGCAATAGAAAGATAGCAGAGTAATTTCATTTAATACGTAAGAATAAGCATTGACACAGAAGTCAAAATTCTCAGAAGTGCCATATTATAAGCATAGAAACTTGCACTGGTAACATTTTCTATTCAAGTAATACAGTATATGCATAGTGAGTTCACTGCTCAATAGGTGGCGTTCTGAGAGTGAGGGTCTGAGTCTGGAGGGTGAGACGGTGAAGCACTTGAGCGAAGCAACCAGCCGCTTCAGAGATGGAGCTGCTTCGAGCCATGATGGATGCTTCACATGTCTCACTCCCCAGACTGGAACAAGACCTCACGGGCTTCACCGTGTTGAGCGGTGGAATGTACAGGCTCTCAGCCTATGCCCGAGAGGGAGTAGTTGGAATATAGAAAAAAAAAGTATGTAAATGAAACAAGAGAAATATAAACATTGGATAAACTTACCTTTTCACCAATGCAGAGATAAAGATCAACAGAGGCCTCACACCACACATCTGAAACAATAAACACACACATGATAGAAGGTTATTGAAATGTATCTTAACACGATAGGTTGATTCCTAGGTAATTTTGAAGACACTCGCGGCATTTATATCCAATCTAACGTATCAATTATATGCAGGCCAAACTTTCAAAACACACCTAGTGTATATATCAATAAAATGCATACACTTGATGAAGTAAAACTTGTTTAACATTGATTACAAGCATTAGACAACCTAAAAAACATCGCCTAACCTCTTTTTAATATATTATGCATGGGGAATTAGGAGAATCTTTAGAAAACGTGTTGGGGATATTCTAAAGTTAGAACAAATGTAAAATAAATATACAGTATATAAAATCCACATTGTTTAAAAGAGTATATATATATACTGTATATATATATATATAACTAGGGCTAGAATTCGAACCATACAGGCAGGAGGTCCAGTAACCTATACCACCACGGAGGTTAAAAGAAGGATTTTGGTACTTCTGTGCTGCCATCTTCAAATAAACCGCTTTATTATTATTATTATTATTATTATCATTATTATTATTATTATTATTATTACTCACTCAAACATTACACACACTCCACCACTAACAACACACACACACACGTAAAGATTTATTCCAGACTGCCAACACCTTAACATTACCGACTTCCTTATTCCTTCCAGAACCACTCACATCCCTCTCACACCACTTCTCTCTCTCTCTCTCTCTCTCTCTCTCTCTCTCTCTCTCTCTCTCTCTCATTTCAAGCGCTATTTCCCTCCTCTACTTCCTGTAATCATTCGCCTTTCCGCACTCTCCACATTCGTTTTATATATTATAACACAAATTCCTCAAGAGATCAAAATGTTTACATACATGTAGTTTTGTTTCAATTCTCGGTGCCAAGGTTTCACTTAAGACCCCTGGTGGACGCTTCTAAACACGTTTCTCCCTCATGTTTAGCCTCATTATATTTTATATATAAAGACGTTCGCCCCAATATGTTGGCGATATGAAGACTTTTCGTGCCATTTAAATTATGATTATTATTATTTGGCCAGCAATACCCAGCCTGCAATTTAGAAGGAACCGGCCTTTGGCCGGTGCATACATTATCATGGGTGTCTTGGGGGTATTCTTTTAAGCTTGATGGAAGTCTAGGGAGGAAACTAAAATAATATTTTATATAAACAAATAAATACCGGTAAACAAGTAAAACCAAATCTCCTCTTAACCCTTTCAGTAATCGTGGATGTGTTTCTTCCTTTATTTTGGCTATTATTATTGTATTCAGATTAGGAAGTAATTTTGAAAGTCAGAGTGATAATTAACAGATTTACCCCTTTGATTCCTAGAAATCCTTTCTAAACTCCATAATTTATGATCGTCAAATAATAGCCAGAATATAATGAAGAAGACGCAACACGGTATCCTGGACATGTAATAAATAGGAAATTGTGTGTCTTAATGTACAACCAAATTCAATATTTCACCAAAAACCTACATGAAAATGTTTGTAAAATTATGCGACAGGTTTTCTAAGTTGTCTGAGAAATGTACATTTGGCCACATTAATTTGAATACACTATTTGATATGTATGGAATGGAAAGTAGTAAGATGGAATTAGAATTGTATTTTCTTATGCAATAGTTATATAATATTACCAATTAACGGTTTAATAGTAAATTAATCTTGTAAGTAAATCCCACTATGTTTGCTTCCATACATAAACTCATAGTGCAGGTACTTAAAGTCGCCACTGTACAATAAGGAGAGGTATTTTAACTATTATAGAAGTACCGGCAATAATGTAGTACTGTTCGGGGGCTATTAGCAATATATCTGTTATCTGTTATCTGTTATAATGTAGTACTGTTCGGGGGCTATTAGCAATATATCTGTTATCTGTTATAATGTAGTACTGTTCGGGGGCTATTAGCAATATATCTGTTATCTGTTATAATGTAGTACTGTTCGGGGGCTATTAGCAATATATCTGTTATCTGTTATAATGTAGTACTGTTCGGGGGCTATTAGCAATATATCTGTTATCTGTTATAATGTAGTACTGTTCGGGGGCTATTAGCAATATATCTGTTATCTGTTATAATGTAGTACTGTTCGGGGGCTATTAGCAATATATCTGTTATCTGTTATAATGTAGTACTGTTCGGGGGCTATTAGCAATATATCTGTTATCTGTTATCTGTTATCTGTTATAATGTAGTACTGTTCGGGGGCTATTAGCAATATATCTGTTGTCTGTTATAGGGTGAATGTTAACCCTATTTGGTACGAGGGAGGTTTTCTTGTCCCTCTCCTGTATCGCCTTATTAGTTTGGAGATTTTAAGAAGCTTCACTCTATTAATTTGACGATAAGAAGACGCTTCACACCATTCAGGTGTCAATTCTGTGCTAAGCGAGCGATAGTGCGCCTGTAACTTAGAATATATCGATCTGCCTGCAGCCGGAGCATTTGTCTGTAGAAAAATATACAAATTTAGCTTGGAAAGTGTCTGGATGGGGCATTATTTTAGTTCAAAAGACGTATGGGAAGCCGTGTTCTTTAGTCTAGTAGTATAGTGGGATTTCCTAAAAAACGCTCTCTATAAGAATCAAGGAGCATTTTTGGGTAAAAGTTGGGAACCAGACTTTTTAGCATAATTCAGGCATGCCGAATTCGATAAACCCGGTTCCCAAGCGAAATTTTGAGTTTTGACCGTCTAATTTGCATAAACAAAATGGCCGCCAAATTGGAAATTTTTGACACTTCTTGAACCATTTTCTCCAATATCTCTCTAACTAGGCAAGTAAATATCACAAGTGAAACATCTATAGCTATGTTTTGAGGGTCAGGGAATGTCACTGAGGCATTTTTAAAGGAATCAGTAATAAGCCTAGACTTTAATATACATATTAGCGGCTGTCATTAGAGAAAAATCAATGGTTCCCAACTTTACCCCAAGATACTCCTTGATGCTTATGCAGGCAAAACAGGGCAATATCTGTCACTCACCTGAACTATTTATTGGAGTAGACCATATTCATGCAATACAAGGAGTTTGATCATCACTCTGTTGCTGACATGCACACATTGCTGTGCATCGTAACCCGGATTTGCGGCATTTGCACCGACGCGTCCTGCATTGTTTCTGGCAGGCACATGAAATAATTTCCAGGCAACTTTGTGGGATCGGACTCAATGACATCAGAATGGATTGTAGTCCTGAATCGCCATGTTTCCATCCCATGTCTGTGGGTGCAGGAAGCTCAGGTACAGCACAGTGAGCATTTCTCCAAATCATTGCTTGATAGTGTACTCGCATCAAATGGAAGCGGAGAGCATCACGTGTTGGTGGCATTGCTTCTGGTTTGGCAGTCTTTGAGAACAGTATATGCCTTGCTGCATCAACAGAGTCTGTTTTGTGCACATCATATATTCTACAGACAAACGTTTCTGAAGATCGAATGGTCTCCTCTGTGAGTTCACCGATTCCCAAGTTTATGAGCAATTGATGGTGCTGTTTGAAGACTTTCCATGATGACCTTTTGGTGTGATTTGCGATGTAGGAGGTGGTGTCGCACCCGGTTAATGCATGAAATGGTAAAAGAGTTGTTGTTGAATCTCTTGGTAGGTTGTTGAAAACTGCATCAATGGGTATATATTGCCTTTTCTTGGTGGTACCAGACATCATCCAGAGGTGTTCACATTGTACACGTGGGAAGTGGGAAACCAAAAGCACAAG
>JBAKBP010032918.1:0-22531 GCA_037953745.1 Lithodes maja
GAACCTGTACAATCGCAACGGATACGTGGGAAGCCTAGGTTGTCTTTCTGACTGTGTACCTTGTGAGTTTAGCACTGTGTTGCGAGTGAGGGCTTTTGCCTCTGCCACCCAACACTGTGCTAACTCGTTTTGCTTTGACTTTGAGAGGTTGGCCAGGAGAGAACCAGATACTAGCAATCTGGATCTCTCGAGAGAGCACCCCGTCATTTAACGTAATTTGGCCGTACAGTCTTAAGGACCTCGCTAGGCTACGAGCCGCTTGCTCAGCCATTGTTTCCTAGCCTACTACATCGCCGCTAGACTTTATTCGCCTAGCAGACACCCGATTAGGATTATAAGCTCTTATGTTATGTATGCAGCATTTTTATTCACGTTGATTGTAAGCCTTGGTTGTTGTTGAGTTGCACAACCCGAGCAGGCTTTTGCGTTGCCTGAGGAAGTACTTCTTTTGTTGTTGGAGATAATACTATTGTGCATTTATCGTTATTCCTGTGCCAGTTAACACTGTATGTCCCTACACTTGTCATATCTTGTTCCTGCTTTATATAACAGTTCAAAATCCGATTCGATCATCTTAAGTAGCATCAGACTTTCTTCAGAAGATTCCTGTTCGGTGCTTTAGGACTTTCGTTCACTTTCTTTAATATAGGAGTGACAGTTTATTATTGTTTAAAGTAACTTTAATTATACCTTCTTCTTGTTTGCATTAAATCATTCCAGTGATTTAATTAAGCTCTCTATCTTTTTCCTTGTATACTTTATTAACACCTTACGAGCGGCCTAGGCGGTAATTTATATGTACCGCCCAGCGGGGTGTTTTTACCCTAAATAGGGTTGTTTACGTGATCATTTTCATGCCTAAATAAGACCCAGAGCGTAAAACAAGTATCTATCCCTGAAAGGGCATAAACAGAGCTTTCCAATGACACCCCAACCATCCTTGTACGACCACTGGTTCTCTTGCAACGATCGCGCAACACGAGTGCAAAAACTATGTAATTAGGTACTCTCCCTACATAATTCCCTGTGTAGCGAGTGCGAGAGGGAGGAGGAGGGTGGGATTCATGTCAGTAGGTCCGCCGCGGTGGTCTGGAGCAGTCATACGCTTGCTACGCTCCTCCCACCACTCATCTCTCTCTCTCAGCAACATTATGTGGTGAAAATGGCACACAACATAAGTTGTGAACCGCCACTTAGTCCATATTTATTTCACACGACATAAGTTGCGCGCTGCCAAAGAAGGGTTAACGTAATTGTATGTTGTTGTGACCAGGCTGTATCAGAGATCATCAGCCTGTAGTAGTAGTGCATTTACACCGAGTTATAGGATACCCCGCTATCGCAGATTTAACTCTGGAGGGTATAGGTGTTTTTGTGCGCCGGCATTATAAGTTCGAGGGTTGGATCTAATGTTACCATTGTGGCTGTGTGCCTTTCTAGTCCAATGATTAAGAGCCCTTGTTTTATACGAGTCCCGGTCATAACAACCCCTACTGAGGCTGGCCACGAGGCTCGTAGAAATTTATCTTGGCTGGTACCTTACCTCCTAAAGACACAGCTGAAGCATCTGGCGAGGGCCCCACGAGAGAGGGGAAAAAGCAGACTTGGACCCAAGAAAGTCCCACACCACGTGTGACAACTCTTGAACTCGGGCGCCATCTTAAACAAATATAATGCAACTGCCTCATAGAGACGGCCTGAAGCATACTCCTGCGGATATACAGTAGTAGCCTCCTAACTAGTAGGTAAAAGCAGAACTAAAGGCGCAGAAACAAAAAACAAAACACATGAGGCGCTGATCTGGGGACTGAAGGCGCCTGTACAATAGTACCCTATTTTAATACTCCCTGCGGGCATACCAATGGGGCAGCCTGTGCTAGCTAATCTAAAACCTGTTCAAATACAACTCAGATATATACAAATGAGCAAGGACTCACTAGAAGCGAGCGAACGAAGAGTATCGCGGAGCACTGGGTGCACACGTCTAGACAGGTTGGCCGCGGGGAGAGGAAGGAGGTATGGCGTCTCTGAGAGCAACGCCAGGGATAGAATCCACGCAAGAAATCCACCGAGATGGAAAGCACTAATATAACAAGTTTTAAGTTAATTTTATTTTTTATTTTTTACAAAGTTTTTTCGTAGTGAGTACCCCAATCATAAGACGATTCCATTAGAGAATTAGCGTTGCACTTATGATGTAGGACTCTTTCTCCCCGCGGCAGTCGTTTCAAACGGGCTACCCGCGGGCACTTGAAAGTGGACTATTATACTAATAGGCATATCGTCAATGATGGAGGGGCCACTAATAAATACAGAGCCCTGGGGGACACCACTTTTGACTGCTCCCCTTGGTACCATTTATGCTGACTCTCTGCTTCCTACCAATTAGCCATGACCTAATCCATCCTAACAACGCCCCACCTATTCCATGCGCCTCAACCTTTCTCATCAATCTCTCATGAGGGACTCTGTCGAAAGCTTTACTGAAATCTAAATATATAATATATGACTTGTCATTATCTACTACTTCATATACCTCTGAGAAAAAGCTAAGCAAATTAGTAAGGCAAGAACATCCCTGAGTGAATCCATGCTGAGAAGAATTGATTAAGTTAAATGTTTCTAAGTGGTTTCTCATTTTCCTAGCAATAATTGACTAGTAGTTTTCCTATGATTGAAGTGAGACTAATGTGACGCCAATTGGATGCTATTGATTTATCACCTTTTTTGAAGATCGGAACTACATTTGCAAGCTTCCAAGCTTCTGGAACTATACCTGTAGTCCGTGGGCTAGGTAGGCCCCTCGTGCACCCCCCCCCCCCCCCAACTTAACTTCATAACTTCTGAAGCCTTGGTATGTCCCCAACATGGAATGGACAACTAACAGTGGATACACTGGGTGATTGGAGCATATTTATACCTTTACTGTAAAATCCGCGATTTCGCGTCTCCCACGGAGCTTTATGTATACATATTTATATATCTCTCAAAATGGTATTTATGATGACATATTTAGTACCAAAGGAAGGGAAATTCATTCTGCTATTCATTAATCTATAATTGGTCATTGTATCTTCCATATAGAACAGAATTCATGACATTATTTTACCATAACCAACTTATTTTACAAGGATTCTTGTTAACGATATTTTTTATAATATTCTTTAAGGCTGCATTCCCTTATATTTAGTTCAGATCATCTTTCATCATGCAGTTAAATATGTTCTCTTAAAAAGTAAGACTGAAAGGTTTTTAGGAGCATATTGCAAAGGAAATGTAATCATGATTTATTACTGTTGCATCTCGTGTTTCTATTTGTGTGGAGTATGCATACTAAATGTTGAGATGTATGCCATAATTATGTATGTCACTCATATTGAACTTAATATGATAATCCCACAATAAATAATTCCAAGAAAAACAAAACAAAGTAAAAAATGTTTAAGCTTAGGCCTATAAGTTCTGAACTTAATCATCATCACTATCAATCATCATGTTTGGGCTCATAAGTACTTCATAGTGTGATTCATCACCACTGTCTATTTTATCCTCTTCATCATCATTTTCATTTGTGTCTGCAACATCTGTCAGTTTTTCTGGTATCTCTTTACCATGAAACCAGTGAGGCTGAAGGAGACCATACACATGTTTTCATCCGTGTTTCTCTGGATTTGGGATGCTGACATTGGGAATGTGTGATCGCTTCCATATGGCTACCTGATAGTTTATTTTATTCAAATGTTGCTGTAGTGTCCTCTTCTATCTATTTATCTATTGCCGGACGCCTTTCTCCCCTTTCGAGGGTGGCCACACACAGAATGCCCCCAAGCGGACTTATTCCCTGTTAGAGGAACAATCCGAGCCAGTTTAGTGAAGGACTTACAGGATTGACCACTCAATTTAGGATCCGTCCGACTCCGAGGCCCTCTGTGTATCTTGTTAGCACTATTTTTCTACAGTGGTGTTCGGCTAATCCATCCACTAACCTGCCATACCCTTAGGTAAGCAGTACTGATTTTTATCAGGTTTACTCCCCTAGACAGGTTGCCAACCAAGACTGACGAGTCCCATCCACCCGGATTTTTATAAGGTTGTCTCCCCTAGATGAGTTGCCGACCAAGGCTAACGAGTCCCATCCACCTCTTGCATGGAGGTAATGATGACATATCAATATTCTTTAGTGCTTCTTGACCTTTGCCTGAGCATACATCATTTATTTTCAGGAAACGGACCACATTATTATCATTGGTGTAGGGTTTACCATATATGGCACAGGTGAAGGCTTCCAACATATATTTCGATTCCTGAGAAAGAGTCCAGTCATTGCCTACTTCTGAGAAGATATTTACATACTCTACATCTTTTTTTAGGATCTGCAAGGGCTTCAATTTGGCACGCCCTTTGAACGCACTTGTGCTATCACACCCAGTGAATGCGTGCAGAGACAGTAGTGCTGAGCAGTGCATTGGTGTAAGAGATTCTGCCATATCAGATACATTTAGTAACCTCTTGTGGTTTCCTGTACCAGTGTCAAACAGGATTCTAATATTTCTATAGGGCTGTGCATAGTGTAACAGAATGAAAAATACATTGCTATCTGGACTCTTCACTCTGACATGCTTGTATCCCTTATCGGTATATCCGATATACAGGATGACCCTGGTGTCTGTCTCCTCTTGTGTTGAGTGTAAAGATGGTATCTCTGTACATATGGTGGTACAGCCATCCTTTGATGTCAGGAGATATGCTTTACCATTAGAAATCAAAGTGATCTGGCGATCATGGAGATCAGAGGCATATTCATCCTTCTGCCACTCTGTAAGTAATAGTGTTGTGAGTTGCTCTTTATTCTCATCATTACTGAGAAACTGTTTTCAGTCTTGCGGCTTCTTTGTGGCTCCTCCTCCGACTATGAATTTTTCAGAAGTGAATCTCCTCTTCCGTTCCATTGACTTTATGGAGTTTGTTGCATATCCATCTGTGCTGAATAGTGCAGCACCACTGCCGGGCATAGATTTGAAGATCTTCTGACTGATCTGTCTGAAATTAGCAGGTACATCTTTCATGCAGTGGTACACAGCATTCCCATCATAGATGCAGAGAGTTTCATTCACCGGTGGTGCTGTAACATCATCCATGCCTTCACAAACCTTATGGAGCGGCTTTGCTTTATCTGTCTTTACCATAAAATGACCAGGAAGACCAACACTATATGGTATACTTGTCAAGGGAGGTCATCAGCTCATGTAGGTCTAACTGTAATCCTTGGTTCTGTGATTGTACTAGGATGTGGAAAGCCTTGGTAGATTGCTCTCTATACTGGAGTACTCTACTCTGTTCAGCAGGCAACTTTGTCTTCATATTCATATCTTCAAATGTCTTCTGTTTCATTCTGGGTATCGGTTGGAAGAAATCTTGGCCTCTTTCTAAACGGTCTGAGACAAACTTTTCTCTTGCCACTCTGCCAGCCTGCTCTGCACGTAGAATGTCCTCAGCAACATCAGACGGTACTGGAGCTCCAGAAGATAATACTACTAGCTGGTCTTTGACTTCAACTTCAAATGGATTGATGAAGCTACACACAGCTTCTTGAGCTCTGGTCACACAATTTTCACTCTTCTGGTTCTCGGCTCTTCGGGTGTCTCGGTGCTTTGTATTACAATCCTCATCAAACATGCCTGCCATCTGGAATGTCACATTGGTATACTGTGACCTAGTATGTGTAGTACGAACCCAGCCCAGCGTTGGTAAGCACCATAGTTGGTGAGAATACCTGTAATGCCTGTTCCACCACTACAGGACTTTGCATGGCGCATGAAGGTTTCTTCCATTGTCTTATCTACTGCCGTGCGATTACACTGGAGTGAACGATCTGGCGACACTGAAAGCTAACTGAAATAGTTGGGTGGCTCCTGGGTGAGAGGACTCAAGATTGGCTAGATACAAAGAATAGCAACTCAGATACCTGGCATAATTCTGACCATTGTAAGAGAAGAATAGATCTGCCATCAAGTGCAGAGCATGAGCATGGTTTGAATAAAACCACAGGGTTCTTGGTCTGTGTACTCATCCTTCAGATGGTCCAGATTGGCAGTGAATCTATTGTAACATACTGTATGATAACCATGATTAGGCTCGATAGTTTGTGGGATGAGGTTACATGTATCATCCATCCTGTGAACAGAGCTAGGGAGTTGTGCTTGTTGTCTAGCTCTGACATTCTGTAGTCTAACTAAACGTTCCTCAGGATTCTTTATTTCGGAAAACAGTTTTTATTTCACCATATTACAGTCCATTAACATGTGTGATACATTTCTTTGAATCAACGGTCTATTTTCTTTTTCTTGGGGGGTTCCTTGACTTCGGCCATGCTTCACAGGTTCATAATATCATTCCTGTAAATAATGTAATGCATTATTACATGCGAAATATTTCATTATTATGGGGAATATTTTATGGGGAATACGGGGAATATTTACCTGCAAGAAACCCATAAGTGTAGTACGTCACTAACCTTGATATTTTATGGTTTTCATGGTCACTTTGCAATATGCTCCTAAAACCCTTTCAGTCTTATTTTACTTATTGTTAAAAGTTAATTTAATGAAGAGAACATGTTTAACTTCATGATGAAAGATGATCTGAACTAGATATAAGGGAATGCAGCCTCAAAAGAAATTATAAAGAATATTGTTAACCAAGCATCCTGCAAAATAAGTTATAAGTTGGTTATGGCATAATAATGTCATGAATCCTGTTATACAGTATGTGGAAGATACATTGACCAATTATAGATTAATGAATAGCAAAATGAATTTCCCTTCCTTTGGTACCAAATATGTCATCATAAATACCATTTTTAGAGATATATAAATATGTATACATAAAGCTCCGTGGGAGACGCGAAATCGCGGATTTTACAGTAAAGGTATAAATATGCTCCAATCACCCAGTGTATCCCAGTGTATTCACTGTTAGTTGTCCATTCCATGTTGGGGACATACCAAGGCTTCAGAATAATGCTATGAAGTTAAGTTGTGGGGGGGGGGGGGGGGGGTGCACGAGGGGCCTACCTAGCCCACGGTGTACTGTTTCTAATGACTCGTTAAAAAGAAATGTTAATGGGTAACTTAACTCATCTCTGCATTCTTTTAATACTCTAGCATATACCTCATCAGAACTAGGCGATTTCTGAGGTTTCAGTCTGTCAATTTCCTTAAGCACATCATTTCTACTTATAGTGACCGTACTTAACCTATTTTCTATACTATCGCTATATACCTTACGGACTTCTGGAATCTTTGCCAAATTTTCATTAGTGAAAACGGATAGAAACTGACTATTTAATGTACTGCACATTTCTAAATATTTTTGTGTCATTTATTATCCTATCTAAGTTTTATGCCCCTTTCCCACTGGTGAGACAAGTCACGATTTTCGTCGCCGATGACTTGATGACTTAGTTTTATCAAATTCGCAAGAATACGTGCGACGTTCACGATTTTGACTGTTACAAAGAGATGACAAATTATACTCAGCGAAGATGTCGCCGATGTCAGCGACGCAATCGCCGACCTTATCGGCGAAGTGAGCGATGTTTCGCCGATGACCTCTGCAAGGCATGTCACATTTTCAAAAATATCTTGCGAAATCATGCGAGGATGAAAGAAAACTCGCCGTATGTTCTGCGACGTCTTCGGCGATTCAAGCGATGGTTCGGCGTATTGAAACCTGGATGGGGGTAAACGTCTTAAAATCCCCAGAGTGCCAGGTCCGTATATATACGGACTAGGGTCTTGTCACGCCCAGTGCCAGGTCCGTATATATATGGACTCGCCGAAAAAAAATTGTAGCAGCGAACGACTGCACCTATGGCTTTCATATTTCTACCACATGTACAGTTCCGGACAGATCAAACAGCAACACCCCGTCCACCAGCTGTGTGGTGTGGGGCTCTGCGGATTTGGTAACACTGGCAGGAGGTGGGAGGGATGTGGGTGGATGATGAGGGGAGGGATGTGGGGGAGGGTGAAGAGGCAGTAATCATGGTATGGCTGGTGGGAGGGGGCAAACGAGTGACGGGGTAGGGGAGAACAGAGTGACAAGCAAATTTTCCTATAGAACAAGCTACTCCCACAGGATTTTAAATTACACACACCTACAATAATTGCTGAGGGGCACAGGGCCCTGGGTGGGGCTTTGGTTTCCCGGGCGTTTACGCACCCTCTCAGCTCCCCGCCATGGAGTGGCTTCGGTCACCCAGGCTTTATTGTGGTCGGCAGGGAGGGTTCTGTGGGGGCGCTCGTTTATGGCCTTGGCCTTACTCGGGGCCTTGGGGCTGTTCGGCCAGGCAGCTTGGGGAACAACGACAACAACAACAACAACAATATCACTGTATGCTACATTTAACAAATTTAACAGTCTGCTCTCTCCTACCCTGTCACTTGTTTGCCCCCTCCCACCAGCCACACCATGATTGCTGCCTCTTCACCCTCCCAATTCCCCCCTAAACCCCCACATACCTTCCCTCATCACCCACCCACCCACCCACATCCCTCCCACCTCCTGCCAGTGTTACCAATCCGCAGAGCCCCTCACCACATAGCGGGTGGACGAGGTGTTGCTGTTTCATCTGTCCGGAACTGTACCTTACCCTTCTGGCTTCTTGCCACCACCAACACAACCCCCTCCCCCCACCCACTCGCTGACTATCGGTCGCCTCACAAAGAAAAAATAAGGAAAATATGTGGCGGCGAAACGACTGAACCAATCGGTTCCATATTTGTGTGACAAGTCCCCTACCCTTCTGTCGTCCCCCCACCACATCCCCACCTCCCTCCCACCACCCACTTCCAGCGTATCCGTACGAAGAAAAGGAAAAAAAGGAAAATCCGTGGTGGCGAAACTACCTCACCAATCGGCTTCATATTTGTAACACGAGTCAATTACCCTTCTACCTTCCCCCCACCATCCCCCAAATATGAAAACTAATGGGGTTAACCATGAGGAAGAAAGGGAACCAGAAAAACGACCCAAAAACAAAAATATATATATGTTGGCTCGCTACCACTCACCAGGAAAATATTGAAACCTGGATGGGGGTAAACGTCTTAAAACAGTAGGCTGAACGGGGCCGAACGGATTACAGGCAAAGAGAGAGGGAGAGAAAAAAAAAAAAACGAGGAGGGAGAGAAAGAGAAAACAGTGAGGTGGGCTCAATTAGGCTAAGCCACAACGTAAACATTAAGCCCACCTCCTCGTTTTTGTTTTCTTTCTCTCCCTCCTCGTTTTTGTTTTCTTTCTCTCCCACCTCGCTGAAGGTGCTCTTTGGCATCGTCGATGTTCTCGGAACATCTGAGAGCATCGGCGAGCAGAGCATCGGTGAGCATCCATGCAGCGTTGCAAAGTTTTTTTTATGCGAAACCCTCCGCGATGTCTCGCCGATGTCGCAGATGATCGCAGATACCCTCGCAGATCCCTTCGGCGATGCTCGACGATGCTTGCGAGGGTAACCAATCCTCGTGAGTCCTCGTCCAAAATTTTGAACTGTGCGAACATTTGCGAAGGCCCTTGCGAGGCCTTGAGAGGCCTTGAGAGTCAAACGATTGTTCATGAGAGGTGTTGAGACATGTCACGAATGTGCCAATTTATTGGTGTCGGCGACGAAAATCGTGACTTGTCTCACCAGTGGGAAAGGGGCATTAAGGGGGCCGATTACATTTCTAACTTTAGAATTATATACTGTAGCTGCTAAAAAGCTTTAGGGTTAATTTTTGAGTCGTTGGCTATCCTTATTTCATAATTTCTTTTTGCTTTCCTAATTTCCTTTTTGACCTGTCTTGATAGAGTCCGATAGTAAATAAGTAGGTGATTTTTGCCTTTCTTAATTTTTCTATATATTCCTTTCTTTTTTCCTATAAGATCTATTAGTTTATTATTCATCCATTTTGGTTGGTTCTGTGTCGATCTAAATCTTCTTTTGGGGATATATTTATTTTGCGCATTGTGAAGTGAAGAAATAAACTGTTCATATGTAGCTGTCAAGTTTAACTCTGGCTTATCCTGACTTAATTGTTTAACAATAGGGTCCACCCTTAAGGCTCTTCTTATCCCACCATAATTGGCTTTTCTGAAATATATATATATATATATTATTATATACACACACCCACAGGTATATAGTATATTATATTATTATGAAGTATATCTCACAAATACACGTGAGTTAGATGAATAATGTTTTTACCCTCACCCAGGATCGAACCACGGACAGTCAGGACGAGATTACATGATTCCATACCCACTCAATCATGGCGTGATGAAGAATAGTTAACCATTTCATATTTACATTTAGGAGATGGAGGAATCCATCTGTGGAAGAAATATTTCATTCCATACAGAGTCATAGGATCCATTATCCAGAGTAGCCTACACATACAAGATATTTTTACAATTATTCTCACACAACTCAGGTCGAATTGATTTTATTTAATTATCTTCCAGGCAAGCACAAGGGTTACATTATTAGAAACTGTTACTTCATGAACAAGTGGTAGGGACAGAAACACAGGGACAGGGGTGGTGGTTGAGGTCGTGGCGACTCTCGGCTTCAGCAACTGCTGCTTCAAGAACAAGTGGTGGAGGGCAGGAACAAGGTGGTTGAGGTCGTGGCAATTATCAGCATCAGCTACTACTGCAGGAATTACTGCTGCTTCAGGAACAAGTGATGGGTGTAGGAACAAGGGACGGGATGGTGATCTAGGTCATGTCGACTTTCGGCATCAGCTACTACTTCAGGAACATGGGACAGGTGTAATGTTCGGGTCGTAGTGAGTCTCGGCCTCATTTACTACTGCAGCAATTACTTTGGCGCCCAACACTGGTGTACCCTCTCGCCAGGTTTGGAGGGTTCGGGGCAGCTCTTCCTTCTACTCTCCGCTGAGTTGTTCAAAGTAGTCATCGGGTGAAATCAGCGTTTGTAATACGCTTAGCTCCGGGCAATCCTTGGGCTGTACAGCATATCGGATGGGGAGATTGCAGGCACCAATCGAGCAGTGTAGTACCCAGGGGAGACCACATAGGCATATGATAAGGAGTTGCTGGAACTCGTTTCAATTGCCTCCCCCCCCCCCCCCCCCACACACACACACACACACACTGTTTCTATGTGTGCCTCACCTATACAGAGAGTAATCCAGCTAACTCACAAACACCTATTAATTTAACTACACTTCACATTCACAAGCATACCAAACTGTTATCTAACACACTTAAATTGCCAGGATTTTGGCTCTAGCACTCTTTCAACCTTGGGTGGGACACTTGTTACAGACAGCTTTGCCTTTTGTCCTCTGCATGCACATAGCAAAAAATATATAAAATATAGGTTCGATTCCCGAAGGGAAGTAGTGAAAACCTAATATTTAGTAGGGCCCCGTAATCGTTGACGACTTCGCCTATTAATAATAATAGTCTCCATTCAACATCCTGCGCCAGCATTTTGAATATCCCGCGCGGAAGCATCATGGAGTACCCGTCATAAGTGCACGCTTAATTCCCTTATGGGATCGTCATTTTGATCGGGTACCCTACAGAAAAAAAAACTATAAAAAAGAAGAATTAATATAATATCTGTTATCTTATTTGTGGATTTCTTATGCTTTGTTTCCCCAACACCAGGCCCCCTAGCGGCCATCTTCGTCCTTTACTGATATCCCAAGAATAAACTATAGAAATCAGCGAATGGGAAGTGGGATGGTAGGGAGGGCCCAAGTCGTCAATGATTATGGGGTCCTACTAAATATTAGGTTTGTACTACTTCCCTTCGGGAATCAAACCTATAACTTAATAGGGCCCCTCCATCATTGACGACTTCGCCTGAATATCAAGACTGGAGGCGGGACATTCGCAAAATATCCTAACCTTAGGGAAGAAGAATCCAGATAACATTTTCTCAAGATTAATTGTATGTAATACAAAAATATAAAAAGGTATAAAAGATTTGCTAGCAGTGCGTGGCATTAAGAAACTGCTCGATCATGGTCAGACCGTTGCAATCGATCGTATGCATGAAAAGATGTGACACGCATGTGTCCAGTAGAACTATAACTCAGCGGTAGTTATGTGTTCTGTCCTTAAAATAATTGTACAGTAATATTGTTTTTTGTACACTTTGGTAAAACAGACATAGTTGCAACTATGCGATACATTTCTTAGAATCTAAAATAAGTAACTAATACTGGACTGTAGAACCCGTCCTATCACAGCTCGTGATATATCACAATTTCCAAGGGTACAGGGAGGATATGGACTATTCCGCACCCCCCCCCCCCCCTTTTTGACACTCAACATATAATATAACATAAACTACTGTACCCGTTGCCGTAAAGCTACACAGGTACGCTTTGGTTTATCTAAAGCAACAGACAGGTAGTGTGTAAGGAATGTATGATTGGACGCCCAAAGTTGGGTTTGAGCAATATCATCAATTGAAAATTTTTGCAAAAATCTGAGGGACACCGCCCATTTTCTAACATCGTGAGCCTTGCCTAATACGCCGGGATTGCTTTCCTTGATAACGTCGACAAGCAATGAAGCTAGCTTCAGTTTTGTAATACGCTTACCTGTCCGATTAACCCATAGAGCACCTTGTTGGCGAGGTTGCGCAGCCCTCATAAACTTTGTGATTGCTTGCACAGGACATAAAATGTGATGAATAAGGCCTCTCTTTAGGGCCGGGACGGAAAAATCCGAAAAAACAGAGTCTGAATGTTCGTTCTTAGCAATAAAGGAGGGAGACGGCGCGATTTGAACATGGCCGTGCAGTCTCCCAAACCTGAGACAGTTTGGTTTGTTGCTCATCGCCGCCAGCTCAGACACCCGGTTTCCGGTGGCAAGGGCCATGAGAAAGACAGCCTTCTTTAAAAGTGAGTCAAAGTCCGGCACATAATTATACTTGCGTGATTGAAGAAATTCTAAGGCTTTATCAAGGGACCAGGTGGGCATGAGCTGGCGGGGAGGAGGACGAAGCTTAAAACACGCCCTCATAAAACCTTTCTCCTCCGCCTGTGGTATGGAAAGACCGGTGAGATCAAGGAAAGGGGTCCTAATGGCAGACAGGTGATTTTTTTAATGTTATGACTGAAAGACCCTTCTGCTCAAAGAGGTAGTCTAAGTACTTGAAAATTAAGGCTCCCGAGGCAGTCGTTTGCCTTGACTCCACAATCCAGGTTGTAAATGTTTTCCAATGTGATTGACATTGTCTCCTGGTAGACGGTGTGTACTGATTCATGAGTTTCTGAGTGACACTTGGCCCAAATTGATTTAACCATTTGGCAGAGTAAATATCCATAAGGCAAAACTGAGTGAGGTCCGAAGGTTGCCAATCGTTTCCAAGTGGAAGACGGAGACCGGGAGGGACACCGGGGTCCTGCACCACCGTTGCAATTGGTGGTACCATACCTGGGCCGGCCAAAGCGGCACGATCAAGGCTACCCGGCCCCGGTAATCCCTCAGTTTGTGAATGACCTTGCAGATTAACAGAGTCTGGTGGCAGAAACAGATAGATTGAGGTCCACCTGTTCCAGTCCACCAGCAATGCATCGGGTCCCCCCGCCGGGGTTACCCCGTGCCTGGTAAGAAAGAGGGGAAGTATGTGGTTCGTTGTCGACGCAAACAAGTCCACCTGTGGACGGGCCGGCTTTGCAATGATCTCGTTGAAGATCGCCTGTTTGATAGTCCATTCTACTAGAGTGCTCCGCCGGCGAGAGAGAGCGTCTGCCCAGACGTTCGCTACGCCGGGGAGATAGGTAGCATGTAGGGAAATCCCTAGCGAGTCGGCTAGGGTAAAACAAAAATCTGAAACGTTCAACAACTCTCGTGACCTCACTGAGCCTTGCTTCTGAATGCAAAAAACTGCGGTTTGATTGTCTATTCTGAATGCTATTGATTTGTTCTTCAATGTCCTGCCATGAGTTTGGAGAAAAAACAGAGGAACTAGAAGCTCTTGCTTGTTGATATGGGCTTGGCTGTCTACCCCCCAAATGCCCTGTCCCTGATGGCCTAGGCTTGACTTGTACCCCCAACCTAGGGTCCCTGAGGCGTCCTTGTCTACCCATACCGTAGGTGGGTGAGAAACCCATGACATGACTGAGTAGAGGACTTCGTGCTTGGTCCAGGCCGATAGTAAAGTGTGGATTAATGGAGAAATTGGCCATAATTTCTTCTCCAGCAAGAGAGGGAACACTTTGTTGCCTTCCAGGATTAATCGCTTGGATTTCAATCGGCCCAACTTGATTGTTAATTGCACCCAGTTGAGAGAACCGATCAGGGAATCCCACGTTTTCCTGGTCGTATCCAGACTGTGGAGGAACCGGAACAGTTTCCTTCGAAATCTGTTGCGGTTGTCCGCACTCTGAGTAAGAGTCAGAGCGGCGGTATCCCAGACCAGCCCTATCCACTGAATCGTCCTTGAGTGGACCAGGTGTGACTTGTACACGAGTTGGAGAGACTCCAGGATGATTTTTATCTCAGCTTCTATAAGAGACTCATTGCTGGCCTTTTGCCACATGTACCGTCATGATGTAACGTTGACTCGATGAGAAAATCAGCTCTCTATGTATGTGCGCGCGCGCGTGAGCGCAGAATTTCACAAAAAAGCATTAACTCACTGAATTTTTTCCAAATTTCCCCCAATTTTGGCATGGCGTATCCTACAAGCATCCCCTACAAAGTAGCATCAGCTTTCTCCCCTATAAATAATAGAAGGTGGTGAAAAAAATATTTTATACCATTAGTTTGGGGGAGAGCTGAAATGTGACTTTCAAGGGGTCATATCTCCTAAATTTGCGGGAAATCGCCGAAAAAACGACGAGAGAATGTTCTTTTATATGCCAATTTGCTGTGGTTAGATGGGGAATGCATTTGGGCAATACCAAATCCAGTTAATAGACTCGTTAGGGCCAAACAGTAATTACTAGCAATTTAATTTGTAACTTTTAGAGAAATGTAAATCCATTCTGGTGGTCTAGTTTTGTTACCCCTCCTACATAAATGTTTTCTATGGGGAGCTCTACCTATAGAAAATGACCTTTGATGGCTAACTAATTTAAAATTTATTTTACACCCACATTTTAAGAATATATTCACTTGAATTGGACAAAAATCCTTGATATTGGGCACCCCAAAGGGATACCTTAGGGATGTAATAAGGGTGTTTATGCCCTCATATGATCATTTCTATTGCTTACAGAAGCCCTTTAGACTACAGACACAATTTTTTTTTTTTTTTTGTGATTGACTGCGAACCCCCGCCCCTGGGGGTTATGGATGCAATATGTGTTTTTGTTCCTTCCTATGCTATTCTCATATGTTGAAAGAAGCAGTTTACAGAGAGAACAAAAAACTTGAAATTTTGACCAGAGCCAAAAAAAAAAAATGGAGTCTCCTCCCCTTAACACTTGGTGGACATGGTCTTGACATAATTCTACAGAGTTCGCCACTACTAGCCAATCGTCCAGATACCAAAACACCTGTATGCCTCGGACTAACAAGGGTAAAAGAGCTTGCCGGACGAGTTTGGTAAATACTCTTGGTGCTAGGTTCAAGCCGAATGGCATCCTATGAAAGACATAGTCTCGTGCCAGATTCTCAGAGCGAGAAACTTTTGGAACCTCTTGTTTATGGGGACATGCCAATAGGCATCTTTGAGATCGATCGAACACATCCAACCTTGCGGCAGAAGGGCCAGTCTGAGTTGCTGTACAGTCAGCATCCTAAAGGGTGAATTCTCTACAAAGGTGTTCAGGTGCGAGAGATCTAGAACTGGTCGCATCTGCACACTCTCCCTTTTGGGCACTAAGAAGAGTCTTGACGTGAACACTGGCTGGGAGGTATTGACCTGAATAAGTACTTGTTTGGCAATCATTTCCTGTAACATGACCTCCTCCTCCTGAGACACTGGGGTATACTCCTGCAGCTGACGCAGTCGAGGCCGCCAGTGCCACCGCCAGGTGATTCCTTTGCTCACTATCTTCCTGGCCCATGTATGTTTGAGCCAGGCTGAGTGGAATGTACGGAACGAACCCAGGTGCAGCCGGGGTTCGTCCTTCAAGGCAACTCCCCAATCTCGGGCGTTTGAGCTCGGCCCCGGGATGTGGAGAGTGTGAGTGGCTAATTTTTTTGGAGGTGGGGGTAGGCATCGGACGCTTGACTAGTTTTGGCTGGTGCGTTGCCCTGATGACCTTTATATGGGGCCTTACCCTTATACCCGTGCTGTTTACCTTGTTTGGTTTTGTACTGAGTACCTCCCTGCTGAGGAGGTGGTCTGGGGTCTCGTGGTGCTTGTTTAGCCTGGGGTTGGAACGGTTTGTTACCGCCCTTTGGTTTATGAAAGGGCTTCTTAGATAGGTCTTTCCTAGCTTCCACCCACTTACCATATTAAAGATTAAACCCCAAGTTTCAGAGTTAAGAAGGGTGGCAGTAAGAACCGGGGAGAGAGTTACCCGGCGACCTATGTCCGCCGGCAACTTCCTCACCAGATGGACTCTCAGATCTTGGCGGGCCCGAACCGCCTCCCAAGATTGCAATTCTAATGTCCCCTAGGGGCTGAATGGCATTTTGTAGCAAAAGTCTCCGAGACAGCTCAATAGCTTTCCTAATTTGGGGTTCAGTGATGGCCGAGATTGTTCGTGCAAGAGAGGCGGCTACTTGATGACTTGCCAAGTATTGAGAGAACATCCGGTAGGCTTTACTGCGTAACTTAAAATCTCGCTCCAAGTGAGCAGCCGGGGGGGGGGGGGGAGAGAAAGGTTCGTCCAGAGCATTAGGGGCTGCCAGAAATGTTATAATAATAATAATAATAATAATAATAATAATAGTTCTTAAAGCTAGCACATGCTAAGCTAGCTAAGGATAGCTCAATAAGGCCGATTAGGCGTATTTCCATTGGGGTCCTGTACTACTATCCCATCCCTTTGCTCATGAGGGATGGTAACGACTCAGTGCTTGTGAAAAATCTTTAATGCGCCGAGCGTGGGCGCGAACCCGGGCGCGAACCCGGGCCTTCTGGGTGGAAGTCCGAGACGCTAGTCACTACACCAAGCGAGCCGCTTGTTAATAAGGCTGGGGACACCCCTTCCGCTTTGGATACTGGTAGGGAAAAGTATGTATGATTCTCAGGGGGAATTTGATGTGGAGATTTGGAGGTGATAGTAGTGGCAAATACCTGAGCTTCTATCTCCCAATCTACCCAAGGGCCTACTCCCAGCTGCCGCATCTGCAGTACCGGATTCTGAGCTTGGTCCAGAGCCGGAGTTGTAGCCAACTCCGGCGTAATAGCATTTAAGGCTTTGACATCATTGATGCCATCAGTCTTTGACCAGTCAGCAAATAGTCGTGCAGACGCGGCAGAAGGGATGGCCAGTGCGGCTGAATACACAAAATATGCCGGGTTAAGTGAACTTGGGACACCCTTTGTTACGACCGGGCACTCGGGTACACTAGGGCTCTTACACAGGACTCGAGTATGGCTCGCTGCCACAACGGAAACACACGATCCCAACCCCAGAGTACTGCCAGCCGAACAAAAAACGCCACTACCCTCCAGAGTTCTATCTGCTATAACGGGGTATACAAGAACTCGGTACTAGCGTTTCACACAACAGACTAATAGCAAGACGGGAGTTATCTAGTCTGGTCAACAATCAAACAAAGAAGAAAGTACTACAACACTAAAGAATAGTGTTGGCCGAAGCCGAAGTAATCCACCCTTGAACTAAGAACTTAAGAAGTCCTCCACCCTCTACTTCGGATCGGCACTATTACGTTACGTTAAACAATAGTCCTCGAGCATCAAGCAAGGAATCTTCTGATAAGTTAGATGCTTCTCGAATACTCATAAGAAGTAAGTATCGGATTTTGAACAGCAATTTAATGAATAACTCACTGGTAATTAAAGGCTTTAAATTGACATAAGAAGAATTAGAAGAATAAACAATAGGATATGGCAAACATTAAGAAGAAGTACTCCGACAATGCACTGGCAATAGCCTACTAAGATTGTGCTCGTGGGCCACTAATCTCTGAAGTAGCTAAGCGTGCCACACATGAAATCAATAATGCTTAAACAATAATATACATAAGGAGAAGCTTCAATACTATACTGTATCTGCTGGTCGAGCAAAGTCTAGCTGGGATATCTAAGGTTAAGAGACAATGGCTGAGCAAGCGGCTCGTAGCCTAGCGAGGTCCTTAAGACTGTGCGGCCAAATTACGGTAATTGACGGGATGCTCTCTTGAGAGATCCAGATCACTAGTATCTGGTTCTCTCCTGGCGATCCTCACAAAGTCAAGCAAATGAGATAACACAGTGTTGGGTGGCATAGGCAAAAGCCCTCACTCGCAACACAGTGCTAAACTCCCACGGTACACAGTCAGAAAGACCACCTAGGCGTTCCACGTCTCCGTTGCAATTGTACTGGTTCAACCGCAACCTAGTACTCATAGGAAATCACAACTCAGAAACCCTATCCCAGTCTAGCATTGCCTAAACCAGCAGAAAACAGGAACATGAATAATCGCACACAGGGAAATGCATATACGAGTGCAACAAACATCAATCAATCCTATTCTAGTTAACCCTTCCAAAAATAGGCTATCTAACAGGCACTTATCTCGTGAGAACTCAAGCGATAATACTTTGGCTGACTAAATCTGCACCAAAGGGGTCATTGAGGTTATAAAGGGTCGAGAAGGGAAGAAGATAGGCTGTTCAGAGAGTAGAGAAAGTTCACATCAGTCGGAAGAATATGGATAGTTGCAAGGGATATGAGAAGTCGCTTTGCCTGATGAGTTCTGAAGAAATGGTGGCAAGAACCTCTCTTTTTATACTCGGCCCTCTAGCGGCATATCTCAAACTACTTAAGGACCGCCCACTGGCAATCATGACGTCATATTCTCTCTCAATCTGGGATCGACAAAGAACTTCCCACGCGCTGAAAGGGAGGAAGGGAGGAGGGAGGAGGGAATTAGGCCTATCTGCCCGCGTGGCGCACTCACTGGTCCCCGTTACGTAATATCTCTCTCTCTCTCCTCTCATCATTACATATAAGTCCCACACACAATACTTATATCTAATGATATAAAATAGAACTCGTTGACTTAGAAGAAAACAAAATACATAATGATAATACTTATAGTACAACGGTTCACATAAACTGAGTTAGGAAACTCTACACAGACTACAGCCAAAGTTCCTGCCCTGACGATCCTAGCGAGGGTGGGGCCTGACTGGGCGTTCTGTACAGCATGCTCATACTCGACATGCGTCACACCTCCCCCAAGATTTTACTTGCTCAACCCTGAGCTAAAATCTGATATACAGAACCCCATCAAACCCCTCACACCCAGCGACCGCATGGCACTAAAACAACGCTGAGTTTATCACTAAAACACATCTTATAAAAAAAAAAATCACATTTCATAACTCCTCCCAACAATAGTAAAAGACATAATATCATGCTCCCAGAGCGAGCTTACAGCAGCTCAGCCGTTTGATAGTTCGTGGACTACTCAAACACTATAGGCTATGACAAACTTATACAATTATCTATATCAAAAAGAAAGAGTTTTTATATGATTTTTATATTTTAATATGTTTTTTTCCGGCTGCACTATAAGGGCAGCCTATTTTCTTCTATACCAAACGCTCAACAATCCTGCTTTACGACCCAATACGCTGGGCTACAACCGCGAGCCAACAAGCACCAAGCGCAAAATACTACTCAAACCAAAGCAGGAGGCTACCCGTGTGTCAATCTCTTCGGGATCATACACCTGTGATAGCCTACGACTGATCATCTACCCTCGATAAACAATCCGCAATCACATTGTCACATCCCGCAATATGCCGGATGTCCAGGTTATACTCCTGCAACATCAATGACCACCGGGTCAGTCTCATATTGCGATTGTGAAATTGATTTAGGAATCTCAAAGGGTGATGATCAGTGTAGATAACCACGACTGGGCCATAGGCTGGAACATACACCTCGAAGTGCCTGAGTGACAGCACAATCGCCAGTAATTCCTTTTCTATTGTAGAATAGTTCTTTTGTGCAGCATTGAACTTCTTAGAAAAGAAACTTACTGGGTGTTCCACACCTTCATTGTCTGTCTGTAGCAAGACGGCACCAGCCCCTACACCACTAGCATCTGTTGCCAGCTGAAAAGGCCTGTTAAAGTCTGGGGCCCTGAGTATCGGGTGAGTACACAGCAAATGCTTCACTAAATTAAAAGCCTTTTCACACTCAGGCGCCCACAAAAACTTTTTGTCTTTAGATAACAAATCTGTGAGAGGTGCCAACACCGTAGAGTAACCTTTTATAAAGCGTCTGTAGTAGCCTATCATACCCAAGAATCTCATGATCTGCTTCTTGGTGGTTGGGTGCGGAAATTTATTGATAGCCTGTACCTTGTTCTGAGGAGGGCACACCTGTCCCCTTCCCACTACAAACCCAAGGTACTGCACAGTGGCTTTTACGAAGTCACACTTTGCCAAATTTACTACCAGACTTGCTTCACTAAGTTTCCGGAACAAGGTCTCCAGGTGCTCACAATGGCTCTCAAAGTCGTCATCATAAATGATTACATCGTCCAAGTATACGGTGCAATTTGGAATGTCCTTGACAATTTCATTCATCAGGTTCTGAAACGTTGCTGGTGCATTCTTAAGTCCGTAGGGCATAACATTACACCGGTAAGTACTCCCGTCCACCACAAAACCACATACCTCTTTAGCGCGCTCGGACAAAGGTACTTGCCAGTAACCTTTTACTAAATCAACTTTAGACAAAAACCGAGCATTACCAATTTTATCAACACTATCATCAACCCGAGGAAGAGGATATGGGTTAGTTGGAGTCAAACCGTTTAGCCTACGGAAATCAATACAGAAGCGTACCTTGCCATCTGGTTTAGGCTGCAGTGTTACGGGGGAAGTCCATTTAACGGTACCTTTCTCTATCAACCCTCTACCGAGCATATACTCCAACTCATCCCTCAGAGCGGGTAGTTTTATGGGGGGCATACGGTATGGGATTGACTTAAAGGGTAGATGGTGCCCCACGTCAACATCATGCATAGCCTGAGTAGTGAGGCCTGGATGTTCAGCGAATACAGTGGGGTATAAACCGAGCAACTGACGGATAGCTTCAAATTGCGGCTCAGGCAAATGGGCTATAGCCTCGTCAGCCCTTAGGCTCGAGTTCCCCGCCCACTGATCCGCTGAAACATGGTGATCCCAGCTATCCTCCTCTGAAGCTTGACTGTCCCCCTCTCCTTCTCCACCACGGCCGCAACAAGCCAACACAGGGACAGTGAGAGGCTCAGAGGGGCGCCTCACATACTCTTTTATCAGGTTCACGTGACATAACTGATTCTTCTTCCTCCTGTCTGGAGTGGCAACAAGGTAATCTAGGTCCGAAATTTTCTCCACAATTTTATAGGGTCCAGTATACTTCGCCGACAAGGGGTTACCCACCAAAGGCAACAAAATCAACACCTCCTGTCCCACAATGAACTCCCGGAGCTTCACTTTGCGATCATACCTGTCCTTCATTAAAGCTTGTGACCCTGTTAAATTCCGACCTGCCATCTCCAGACTCTTAAGCATGCGCTCACGGCTTTCAAACACATACTTCAACAAGGAACAAGGCGGCACAGTTCCTTCCCAAATTTCCCGCAGCATATTAAGGGGGCCCCTGACTCGGTGTCCAAAAATCAGCTCGTTTGGACTAAATCCCAGGCTCTCACCAGGCACTTCCCGAGCAGCAAACAGTACATACGGCAATCCAAGATCCCAATCTCTTCCGTTATCAGCACAATAACACCTGAGCATGCTTTTAAGGGTGGCATGCCACCGCTCAAGCACCCCTTGGCTCTCAGGGTGATACGCTGACGATACCACCGCCCGTATTCCATGCTGTTGCATTGTTTGCTTAAAGAGATTGGAGGTGAAATTGGACCCCTGATCAGACTGAATCTCCTCCGGGTACCCGTACCTTGAAAAGTACCACAACAAGTTACTGACTACCGTCTTAGCCATGCCGTTTTTCATGGGGTATGCATCGGGGTATCTAGTGGCAACATCCATGATGGTTAACAAAAATTTATTACCAGCCTTTGTGGGAGGGAGGGGACCAACCATGTCAACAACAATCTTACTAAAAGGTGGCCCAATTACAGGAATAGGGTGCAACGGAGCTTTAGGAATAACTTGGTTTGGTTTCCCGACCCGTTGACAAATATCACATGAGTTTATCCAGGACTGCACATGAGACTTCATCCCCGGCCACCAAAACAACTTCCCCAAAGCCGCCACCGTTTTTCTTACCCCCAAATGTCCTGCCAGCGGTGTGTCATGCGCCAAACTCAGTAGGCTATCCCTGCACTCCCGCGGCACCATCAACTGGTCCACTACCCCGGACCCCATCTTCCAGCTACGGTTAGGGTCTTGAAAACGCCGATACAGGAT